>VCNE01001542.1:0-33130 GCA_009869805.1 Oncopodura yosiiana
AATGTATAAATATACTCAATTTTCTATAGATAATAGGAGAAAGAGCATTTTAATACATGACGGAAAAACTATTTGATGTTTTCCCACATGACGCAACTACATATATCCTAATTGAGTTTTAGCTACTGACACACATAAAGTAGATCATCGAAGCTATGTGAAATCTAAAATTAACTCCAAATTACACCAGAGAGAAAGAGATAGTAGAAATGGTCATGGATGAATTCACACAAATTCACTTCACCCCTTACTTTATTTTATATACTAAAGTAGCTTCACAAAATAATTTTAGAGATTTTCCTTTGAAGCTACTCTACTAAATGTCATATGTTGTTAAGTATTAAAAAAGTTGTATGTCTCATCAAGCAACAAGTATATTACTGAAAGTAGTATTGCGGTAGCAGTATAGAGAAGAGAGAGTTTCTCTATTGAGTAGTAGACAATAAAGAGAGCACCTTTGTAATTGGATTATTGAAACTCACTTTGATGCTATTTCATGCGGGGAAAAACGGATATTTGTCAAAGAAAAGAGAAAAGTAGTAGTAAGTAAGTAGTAAATAGTAGGAGAGAGAGAGAAAGATGTTTTAGAAAGTAGACAAAAAACTTTAGAAAGAGAGTGAAGAAGAAAAACTACGTAAAATGTGTGGTGAAAGGTGAAATCCTTCATTCCTTTTGTAAACAGAAAACTTTCTATACCTTTAATCTCTGCTGTCATCTCTTAAGTGAAGGAAAGAGCCTTAGAAAATTTTTGTGAGGAGGAAAAATATTAGTGGTATCTTTTCCTTACAAAATTGAATCAAATGCTATTAAAAGGAAAAAGAAGAGATGACGGAGAAAGTATATATAAAAAGAGAAAGAACAAGAAATATTGTGTACGGTATGTTATAAGGATTAGAAAGACAACACTCTATTATTCTATTCCGTCTTGTTGATAATAAAAGTATAATATATATATATAGTAATTCTGTAAAAGTAACCAAAAAGAGAGAAAAATAGGAGATAGAGCAAGTTAATTATTATTGTGTACATTCTATTACATACGATGACTACAACATTACAACAGCATTAATGTTAATATTCTTATATATAGAAGAAAAGGAATTACTAAAGGGAAAAAATTGTACTTTGAGGTAAATCCTAAAAGGCTTCTTTTTCATAATCTTTCTTCGTGAAGAAATATAAGACCAATGCATTGAAATAAGAGTCAGAAGAGAAGAGATTAAGGAAAATCGACTTTAGGGATTCTTCGCCAATAGGGAATATAATAATAGGATGACAAATCTATTGTCATTGCATTGTAGGAAAAAAATAGAAATATGAGATAAGATAAAAATGCCTTGCTTTCTCCAGATAGCAAAAGTCGTCTTCAGTTTCCCCACTGAACAACTCTAATAATAATAATAATAATAACTTCCTCTCTCCTTTTGTGTGGTCAATTTATAGAGAATTTCAGTCAGATCTTTAGAACATCATCATAAAATCAATTCTGTGTGTCGTATTTATTTACCCCCTACGTCTCGTCAATCTCAGATTACAGCTTGTTTTCACCTCTTTTACTAGACAAGAGAGAAAATAGTGACAATGAAAGATCACAGCGGGTATATAAGAGAGGAGTTTGACATCGTTATTTTTTCCAAGGATGTTGGTTGACAACAATTTTGTATCTTTCAGTAAAAATAAGTGTAGCTTGAATTGGATTGTGGATTGGGTTTAAGTATTACAACAACAACGGGATGATGATGACACAAAACACTAGACACTTTAGTAGATGATGATGATTTTTCTATTTTCACTCACAGTCAAGTCAGAGTCACGAACATCAAGTCAGAAGTAATATATAAAAGCTTGTAAACTATATATACAAGTCCCATTAGTGAGTGTATTTACTTACCAAAGTGAAAGAATAGAAGAGAGAGAAGAAGAAGAATGGTCGTGGTTTGTTGGATAGAATAAAAAAGATGAATTGAAAAAAGAAATCCCGGAGGAGCTTGTTATATTTTACTCTCTCTCTCTTCTTCTTGCCCATCAACTAAACTTTCTTTTATCCATCACTTTTTAATGGACTCCTCTCGCATATTATACATAGAGCAAGAAGAAGTTTTCTTTTCTCTCACCTGAATTGGACTCACTTTTCTTTGATATTGCTAGATAATAGTTCAACCTATTACTTTATTGAGAGATTTAGATGTAACATATAACTAAAGTAGTAGGGTGATAGTGAATATGTTGAAGAAAAAAAAATCAAAATCTATCTAGTGTCTAGTTACTTGTTATAAACTTGAGATTCGATTTACCAAGAGCAGGACAATTTTCTCAATTACTATATTGTGAAAGGGGTGAAAGTACATAGTAGATAGAAAAATCTTTCCCTTCTTCAGAGCAATTTGTAAGTCAACTTTTTAGATTCTGGTCACACAACAAACTCTTGAAAAAAGAACTAAACATACTTGTGGTTTTTCATAAGAAGAGAAAACACATTAGTGAACTTTCTCTTTGCTAGTGGTGAGAGAAAATCTTTTAAAAACAATTTAATGATGCATAAGGCTAAAGGTACCTAAGCTTTTAGGACAGAAATGTCTTGTGGGAACAAAAGCACAAAAGACTACATAATGCCTCGTCGTCCTATTTCATAAGATGAATTTGAATAGCAAAACAAAACTTGGTTCCATATTCTATTTTACATTTTCAATCTCATCTATACATACATACATATATAAAAGAGGAAGGCAGGAGAAGATTGAATCTTTTGTTCTTTAGTAAACTAGAAAGAGTGAAGCCCATCAAATTGTCATTAAATATGTAGATATTTTTGCCTACTACTAAATTTCATCTCTCACTCTTATATAAAGAACTAATAATGTACACACTTTTCTCATATTCTTGTGATATGGCATTATGTAACTTTTCTCAAACTGCCCCCGATTTTTAGATTCCATGAAATCTGTGCTGTCCAAGAAGAAGACGCATTTTAGTAAGCGGGCAACCGTTACCGGTTTTTTCTGATGACGCATGCCAAATAAATAATAATTGAAATTCTTTAAAACTTCAATTGACTTAGTCAATAATTTACTAAAAAAATTTAAAATTAAATAAAGCTTTTAAATAAATCAATTTATGAATGGAGAAGTTAAATACTATAATATTTTATTCAGGGTCAACAAACTATAGATAATAAATAATGCGACGCAAGACTCTATTTACCTTTAAGAGACAGGCGCTATACCTAAAACATGTGTGTTGTTGTAGTTGAAAAGAAGAAGGAGAAAAGGAAACAAGTAAGTACAGTTAAGTAGGTTGTTAAAAAAAATTTAACCACGGACAGATAAAAGGTGTTTAGTTTTTTAAAAAATGGCAAATGATGAGCCACCTTATTTATCTGTCGGGACCGAGGTCTCTGCTAAATATAAAGGTGCATTTTGTGAAGCTAAAATCAGAAAAGTTGTCCGTGTTGTGAAATGCAAGGTAAAAAAAGAATTTCAATATCAAATAAAAATATTTTCTGTAATTATATTACCTAATCTACTCTATCTTTGAACGGCAGGTCACCTTTAAAACAGGCCTTGGAAGTTCACTTGTTTCTGATGAACATATAAAAACAAATGAAGCTCTTAGAGTAGGATTAGTAGTAGAAGCAAAACATCCGGATAAAAATGTTTATCTTGAAGCAACAATTAATAAAATTCAGGTCAGTTTCTTATCAGCATCATCTCTACTGCATATATTTGACCTGGAAGCAAAAGAGAAAAGACGCATACATTCTCTTTCATAATAGTATTCTCGAGCGTGCAAAATAAACAGATTTTTAAAAGATTTTCGATCATTTTTTAAGTTGATTTGGACATTTGTTGTTTAAAAGTTGGTTCGTGCTTCCATCAATAAGGTAAGTGTATATTTATTATTATATAATTAAAATATAGTTGAAATATTTGAAATCTAACATTTGTATTATTTTTTCTGTTTATAGTGAAATGGAGGAAAAAGATTGACTCCAATGGAATTTTAAATACCACTGCTGGTAAAAAAAGTGATCTGGAAAATTTCATTTACCTAATTAAAAGTTTGTATGGAAAATTTTTTTATCGCTCGACGATTTGTCTCATGTATTAAAAGTAATAAAAGTATTAATGATGATTATTAGCAACTCCAGCGTTTGTACATCGTACTTTATTCACCTATGAATTTAATATTTCTTACAAGTACTAATGAATACTAATTTTAAAATTTTATTTGTCTATAACAGGATTGTAGTCAGTATACTGTAGTATTTGATGATGGTGACATTACGACTTTAAGACGGACAGCATTATGTTTAAAAAGTGGAAGACATTTTAATGAAAGTGAAACATTAGACCAGTTACCATTAACTCATCCTGAACATTTTAGTAATCCAGTAGTGAGTAAATCAAGAGGTGGTACTGGTGGTAGAGGTGTTCGTAAAAGAAATGAAAAAGATGATTCAAGTGATGATGATGAACCACCAAGTAAAGGAATAGGAGGAAAAAAGAAATTAAAGAAAGAAGTTGATATTGGAAAAGTTGTGTACGTTGAATCAACTGATAAGAAAAAATCTAATAAAGATTTAGCTTGGTTTCCAGCTCTTATCGTAAGTCCAACAGCACAAGAAAATTCAAAAATTAGAACAAAAGATGAATATTTAGTAAGATCATTTAAAGATGGAAGATATTATACTGTTCCTAAAAAAGAAACAACAGAATTTTCACCAACTAAATATGATTCAAGTACAAAAATTTTAAAAGAAGCTATTGAAAAAGCTGTTTCATATTTAGATAAAAATGAATTACCACCACATTGGGATAAAGACTCCCTATTTGGTGTTGTAGAAGAAAGTGATGAAGCACCAGATTCTGGTGATGAATCAGGTGATGGACGAGGAGGAGAAGAGGATGATGAAGAAGAAGAAGAACGTGAAGAAAGAGATCGTTTTGTTGCTCAGTTATATAAATTTATGGATGATAAAGGAACACCTATAAATAAAGCACCAGTTGTATGTAGTAAAGATCTTGATTTTTATAAATTGTATAAAATTGTAACATCAAAAGGTGGATTTACAAAAGTAACAAGTTCAAGTCAATGGAAACCTGTAACAATTAAAATGGGATTTGGAGCTATGCCATCAACATCAACTATTAATCTTGTTAAACAAGCATATAAAAAATATATTAATAATTTTGAAGAAACATATTTAGCAAGTCTTAGATCAATGACATCACGTTCTGCAGCTAAGGCAAAAGCAAAAGCTAGAACAAATCGTCGTGAAAGACATACATCAACTACATCATCAACAGCTACAACTTCATCATTTAAAGATTCATTTAAATCATCAACAAATAAAGATGTAGATTCAGAAGACATTCTTACTACTACAACACCCAGTAAACGTGAAGATGTTGTAATTACACCAACAAAAGATAATAAAAAATCTTCAGCTGCTGCTACTGCTGAAATTGAATCTGATACTACAAGTTCACCATCAAAGAAATCTGATGAATTACCAAGAAGATCTAGAAGTCGACAAGAAAATAGAAATAGTAGAGGAAAAAACGATGCAAGCAACAACAGAATCTTTAGAACCTACTACTAGAGAAAGAAGTGTTAGTTTAACTCCAACTGCACCAAGTAAAAAAGCACCTGCTAATAAACGTGGTACTACACCTAAATCACAAACAGCAAAAGATCTTGCAGCAGCAGCATCCAAAGAATCTAAAGAAAAAGAAGATGATAATAAAAAAGTAAGCTCTCAAAAAGCACAAGATGAAAAAGAAAGTTCTCCATTGCCACCACCATCAGCAGCATCTCAAAATTCTTCTTCATTATCAATTCCTTCTTCAACACCTTCATCAAGACAAAAAACCATTCGTGGATCAGTTTCTGCAGCAGCAAAAAAGAAAAATGAAAAAGTAGTTGATGAACCACCTTCAAATGATTCTGTTGAAAAACAAACAGAAGAATATAGAGGTGCTTGTATTGGAACTGATGTAAAAGTTAAAATTGGAGATAAACTTCAAGGTCAGTAAAACTTTTTTTAAACTATAATTATTTCATGCATTTTAATATATTTTATTATATTACTTTCATTTTCAGTGTATTATGGTCCAAAGAAACAAGGTGAAAATGTTACATATGAAGCAAAAGTTTTGGATATAAATGTAAAAGATGGCAAATACTTGGTTCATTATACTGGTTGGAATACTAGATATGATGAATGGATTCAAAGATTTAGAATTTCAGAAAATTTAAGTGTAGGAAAGGATAGTAATAGTAGATCTCCAGCATCACAAGGTCGTGGTCCAGCTGAAGAAGATGAATCAAGTACTAGTAAAACACCAATGAAAAGAAAAGGTCGTAAAATTACAGCATCAGGTAGAAGACCTCCTCCTCCTTCATCATCAAATGAAAATGAATCTTCTTCATCTACTACTACTAGTAGAGCAAGAAAACGTAAAAGATCTGGTCCACCTTCTGATTCAGATTCAGATGTTGAAGAAATTAGTTCACCTCCATCAAGCTCAGCAGAATCAATTCAAAGTTCTACACCATCAACAACATCATCTTCTCGTCGTGGTAATAAAGCTTTACCATCATCATCATTACCACCACCTTTATTACCATCATCAACAAATGATAAGAAACAACCAGATGATGATGAAATGTCTGTATCTAGTACTACAAGTAGTAGTAGTGTTAGTTTAACAAATAGTAGTAGTACTACACGTGGAAAAAGAACTTTATTATCAAAAGCTGCTGAAAAAGAAAGACAAAATCAAGTTATTGATTTGAATCAAATTCGTTCTGAAATGAAAGGTCTTGATAAAATGGTTAAAGTACCAACATCATTACTACCACCTCCTTCTAGTGCTACTACTAATACAGCTAGTAGCAGCAGTAGTAATACTGGAATAACTCCTTCTTTATCATCTTCTGTTGGTGGCAATGATATTTATGAATTTCAAGAAGAAGAAGGTAATGCTCCAAAATTAAAAATGTTTGCACCAAGATCACCAGATAAAAAAGAAGATGTTATTTCTTCTGTTCCATCATCTCCTTCAACTTCTTCTAAAGAAGCATCAAATACAACAAGTGTTATTACAACTACAGCATCTTTGGCAGTACCAGCCTCAACTGTTGAATCAGGCACAACGCCAAAGAATAAATCTTCTGGAGGAGCAAAAAATTGTAACTTTATCTCCAGATGCTGCTTCTTTGCCAATTATTGTTCCACCTAATAAAGTTAAAGTCAAAGTTGTTGGACAGCCTCAACCTCCAGGAATAACACCACAACGTACAGGACGAAATCTTGTTACTTTACTTATTAAATCAGGTGCAACGACAACAACTTCTGATACTATTACTACTACTACTACATCAACAACTATTAGTGGTCCTACACAAAAATCAACAATTTATTTACCAATTACAACATCACAAGCACAAGCTACTTCTACAAGTACCAATACTTCTTTATCTTCTTCTTTATCACCACAAGTTACACTTAAAGTTCAAGAAGGCATAATTCCAATTTCTAAATCAATTCCAATGCAAATGTCTTCTATGGCACAACAACAAAATACTACTACAACTCCTATATTACTTCCAGCAACAAAAGTACTTCCACCATTCACAACAAAACAAGAAGAATTATTTCCTCATCTTGTTCAACAAGTAAAGACAACTGATAATAAAGATAGCAATTCTAAATTTACACCAATTACAACTACATCAAGTTCACTTGCATCTGGTGGAAAGAATGTTGCTACATTAGCATTTGGTACAGCAACAACAACTACTACAAACACTGTTAGTGGTAGTAATGTAACACCTAAAAAACAACCTACAAGTAGACAAATTGCAGCTAGTAATAGAAAGAGAGCTCGTGATTTAGCCAAAGAAGAAGAAGAGAAAGCTGCTGCTGCTGCTGGAGGTGAAACATTATTATCAACTGCTGGAAAAAGAAAACAACAAGCTAATAAGAAACCAGCAACACCAAGACAAAAAGCTACTCCAGTAAAACAAGCAAACAAATCAACTCCAACACCAAAGAAAAAAGGACCTCAAGCTACTAATACTCAACAAAAATCATCAACAGTATTGTCTAATACAAATCCAATGTCTTTAATTACAACTAATACTCCTATTATAGCTGCTGGAAAAACAACTGGTACTTTACCTCCATTGACAATGAGTATGACACCACAATCAAAAAGTCCTGATATTACTAGTATTGGAGGTGGTAGCTCTTCTTTCTCCTCCTCCGTTAGTTCGGTTAAAAAAGCTATTATTACAACAGCACAATTACCAATTTCAGTAGCTGTTCCTTCAGGAGGTCAACAATTACAAGAAATGAAAAAGGATGTTATAGAACCATTAAGCTTTAATACTGGATCATCAGTACTAAAATCGGCTGTTGAAGGAAAATTAACAGCATCATCTCAAATTCAACCAAATTTATTATTAACATCAGCTTTATCTTCTGCTTCTTCTCGTGCATCTCAACAACAACAACAATCAGCAGCATCTACTCTTCCATTACTTACAAGTACAATGACTGAAATTAATAAAGGAAAAATCTCATCATCAGCATCATTGTCACCAGCTTCTATAAAAGAAGATACAGCAAAAACAACTACAACGACACAACAACAACAAAATCAATCAATAAAAATATCTCCAAAAGAAAAACCATCATCATTGATCTCTCCTATTACTTCTGTTGCTGCTACTACAAAAGATGACTCATCAAAAGATACAAAGACTACAACAAAAATTGACAAAAAGGATAAGGATGAGACATCATCATCATCATCATTGCCTATTAGTAGTATTGAAAAAGGTGATGAATCTTGTGGTTCTTTATTATGTGAAGAAATTATACCTGGAAGTCCAGCAGTTGGTTTAGATGATGATGGAGGTGATGGATTTAGTAATTTTGATAAAGATAATAATAAAACATCACAACAACAAAAGAAAGATAGTCATCATCATGAAATATTATCATCACAAGATAGTAGTGTTGGTAATAGAACACCAGCATCAGATATGTCTTCATCACAGAAAAGTGAAGACATTATTAGTACTCCACCGATCTCACCTGTTACTAGTACAAGTGTTTCTTCTCCATCAAATCATTTATCACCTACTGCTGCTGAAGATGGTAGTTTAAAATCTAAAGAATCTTTATCAGATGGAGAAAGTGGTGAAAATAAAGATGATGATGATGAAGACGATGAAGAAGAAGAAGAGGAGGAAGGGTCAAATTCCAGTGATGTACCTGTTAGCAAGAATAATAGAGGAGCTAGTAATAGAGGACGATTGACCGATATTAGAGACAAGGATAATTTAAGAGATAGTAGTATGAGTCCTCCACCTAAAAGACGACGCACAATGGCAAGACGTAATAAAAGTCCAGAAGAAGTTGTTCGTTCTTATTGTACTCAAAGAGGAAGAGTTACAACTACCAGGAAGGGTAATAATAAATATTTAATTTTATTTGAGTTGTTGAGTTTTTATTAATAAATTTATTTTTCTTAGTAGGCAATGCTGCTGAAACTTATGAGCCAGTAAAACAACATCCACCATTACATCCAGCAGCAAATCTAAACAAACCTCCAAAATGTACAAAGTTTGCATTTTTGTTACCTAAATTAGGTAAGGGTATTTTAACTTATATGTATAGGATCTCGTGTCGATATTTTGATCTTAAAATTTTGTTATTCTCTTTTATTTTAGATGGTGTAGAAGATCGTGAAGAAAGAATAGCTCTTGTTCTCCAATCTCTTCAGGATGTTCGTGAAACTTATATGAATATCAAAAATAAATTGGCAAACTTGGAAAGGAGAAGAAAGAGATTTAAGAGAAAGGAACGTGAAAGAGAAAAGGAGAAAGAAAAGGAATTGAAGGAAAAAGGTACTAATAATACTACATTTGAAAGCATTGACAATAGTACTTCTTAGCAAGAAAAAAAAGAGATAACACACAGGAGAGATTTGTACTAACTACTAACTAACATATAATAATTTTAAAAAAAACTGTGCAGTATTATGTAATATCAAAAATTCTCCATATAGCTACTTCCACAACAGCCACAACAACAACAAATACTTCAATGACGACCTCATCAACATTATCAACAACAACAACAGAAACAACAACTATTTCCAATAATAATACTACACCAGCAATCACTGATTCGTAGTATTTTATTTGTATGCATTTTTTATAACAAAAATGACGGTGAAAATGCATTTTTCTAATAATATTACAATACAATATCTCATATTTTTTGGAAGCAGATGACATTTTACTCAATAGATATATATATATAAGTTTTTGCTTTTTTCTTATAAATCTTGAATACATATTGTTATAATACTTATAACATTAAAAATATATTATTATTATTTGTTGAGAGCATGTTTGTCTGTGTCTGATGTCACATCACATATAAAAATATTATATAGAATTAGAAAATAAAGAAATCAAAGAGATTTATTATTATTATGGAATATAAATTTTTTATGTCTCGATATTTATTTGATCATCAAAAAAAATTGGGTAATTTTCATTAGGTATTCACATATGACCGTCTGATAGTCTGATCAATCATCTTTTCGGCATTTAACACAGCATACTTTAATAATTCAATCTATTTATTGTGTTTTTATATGATAAGATTATGTACATATGTATATTTAGCTGGTGACACTTATGATGATGATTAGGTCATTACATATTTGAGATGTGTGTAATATATAATTGATTTGAAATATAACAATGTCACACACATGCAACTTTTCAGAGTAACAAGGTCATAAATGAACTTTGATTATGATTAGTTGAACATTAGCATTTGTTGTGGAATATGTATTCATAATAAAGTCTAAGAGTGAGTGAAAAAGTTTAATACAGTTTTCCAAGTTAAATTTAACGTCAAGATGGATGTAAGAGAGAAAAGGTCGATACCTAATCCTAGGCAAAAAGCAAATCCTATTTCATCATTATTTTTTTGTTGGATGATGCCAATCCTTCGAAAAGGATTTAGAGATGATTTGGATGTGGATGATTTATATAATGTATTGAAAGAAGACAATTCAGATAAATTAGGAGACAAACTGGAGAGGTAAGAATTTTATAACTACATAAAATGAAACTATAAATGTTGAACTTTCTGTATTTATATTTATAGAGCGTGGAAACGGGAACTTGAGAAAGCAAAATTGCATAATAAGCGTCCACAACTATACAAAGCTTTGATTGCAGCATTTTGGAAAGACTATGTTCCTCTTATATTGGCATTATTTGTAGATGAGTTAATTGTTAGGTAATTATATAGTGTTGACCTTTATTAATTATAGTAGGATATTTATGAATTTTTTTATTTTATAGAGTGGCACAGAGTTAATTGTTAGGTAATTATATAGTTTTGACCTTTATTAATTATAGTAGCATATTTATGAATTTTTTTATTTTATAGAGTGGCACAATGTTTGTACCTCAAGTGGTTGATAGGTTTGTAAAGAAAACGATATGATTGATTTTAGGATCGTCAAATTATCTTTTATAAATATCATCTATAGATTCTTTTAGTGCAACTAGTACAGAATCAGAGACTACACAATATTTATACGCAGCTGGTGTCGTTCTCTCAACTTTGATCCACACTTTAAGTAAAATGTTATTAATAAAAAAATATTATTATAAGTATACCAATCTTTAACTTGATAAATTCTTACAGTTATTCATCCTACAATGTTTACTATTCAACATGTTGGCATGAAGGCTCGAGTTTGTTGCTGTTCTATGATATATCGCAAGTCTCTAAGGTTAAGTAAAGTGTCTCAAGGAAAAACTACAGTGGGACAGCTAGTAAATTTAACTTCTAACGATGTTATGAGATTCGACACCAATTTATTATTTGTTGGCTATTTAATTGTGGGTCCTTTGCAAATGTTAGTGTTTGGATATTTTATTTGGGAAGAGGTTGGAGTAGCAACTTTGAGTGGATATGCTGCTGTCATGATTTTGATTCCTGCACAATGTAACAATTTCAAATATACTGTTTTACATATATCAATGTATGGTAATATATTTCTTGTATGCAGATCTCATTGGAAAGATGTTTGTCATCTATAGATTTGGTATTGCAAAGAAAACTGATGAGCGTGGGAGAATCATGAATGAGGTGGTACTGGCTATGCGTGTAATTAAGATGTATGCTTGGGAGAAACCATTTACAGAAATTATTGCCAAAATTAGAAAAAGTGAAGTTAAAATCTTGAGAAAAGCTGGTCTTTTAAGAGCGACTTATTTATCACTATTTATTTCAAGTTCTAGAGTTATTACAGTATCTCATTTTCCTGACATATATTCTAAAAACTGGAGATCCACTGACATCATCTGTAGTATTCTTTATAATGACAATCTTTAATGTTATACGTCAAGTTATGATTTCCTTCGTGCCGACAGCTTTTGCAGCACTTGGTGAACTGACAATTTCAATAAGAAGAATTCAGGTATCCTATTAAAATATCAAATTAATAGCTGTGCAAACTTTTGTAAAATAAACATGTTGCCTTTTGTACAGAGATTTCTTCTTTTGGATGAAAATGAAGCTCATGAACATTTGGAGCGTATAACTTCACTAAACTTGGATGAAGATGCCCAAGTGAAATTGGAAGATGTTACTGCTAAATTGGACAGAAGAGAAAGTAACACTGGATAAAGTGAATATGAATTTAAGTGGTGACAAATTAGTAATGGTTGTTGGACCAGTAAGTTAAAATGACAAGAATTTAATGAATCTTAACTAATTTCTAGTAAATTGCTTATTGAAATTTTTAGGTTGGTTCTTCTAAAACATCATTGTTACATGCACTTCTTGGCGAGTTACCACTCAAAAATGGTAACTGTATTGTAAAAGGAAGAACATCATATTCATCTCAAGAGCCATGGATATTTAGTGGGAATGTGAGACAGAACATTCTTTTTGGATCAGAATATGATGCAGAAAAGTATCAAGAAATTGTACGAGTTTGTGCATTACTAGATGATTTCAAACAATTACCACATGCAGATTTTACTATTGTTGGAGAGAGAGGTGTTTCATTATCAGGAGGTCAGAAAGCGCGTGTAAATCTAGCAAGAGGACTTTACCAGAATTCGGATATTTATCTTTGTGATGATCCTTTAAGGCAAGCAAATTCTCTTTAGCATCAATGAGAGTTGAGAATAATGTATGCAAAACAGATTAGTTAAAAGGCTTTTGCATATGTTATTCTAGATTATCAGTGATGCTAAAGAGAATTTCTATAATGAATGAATCTTTTTCTTCTTTAGTGCTGTAGATGCAAAGTAAGTTAAGATAAACTTTTAAAGATAAATTTAAGTGTTTGTTTATATACTAATGTCAACGTTATCAATCAAGAGTATCCAGATATATATTTGAAGAATGTTTCAAGAAACATTTAAAAGGCAAACTTCGTATTCTAGTGACTCATCAACTTCAATATTTATCTCAAGCTTCACATGTTATTGTTTTTAATAATGTAAGTTTACTAGTAAATTAGATTAAGACATATATCTTTCTAATGAACACGTCTCATTATCACTTTAGGGATCAATATTAGCTCAAGGAACATATAATGAACTTGTTGAAAGAGGAATTGACTTTGTTAGCTTGATGACAAACGAGACTGAAGAAGATTTGAAGAGAAAAGGAAGTGTCCTTAAAAAAGATGAAGTGAGTTAGCTTTTCAGCATTGTATATTTCACTTTTTTAATCACTTTGTATATTTCAGACAAATCAACCACAAGAAGCACAGGTTCAACAAGCAAAACCTACAACTGATGAAAAGAAACCAGAAGCTCAAGCTGAAAAAATGGCTGGTGGAGAAGTCACATTTAAAACTTATTATGAGTATTTTGCTTCTGGAGAATCATATCTTGGAATGACAATACTTTTCTTAGGATTTTTTGTATCTCAAATATTTTATGCTGGCTCAGATTATTGGATGTCATTTTGGACTACTGCTGAGGAAAGAAGGTTGAAAAGAGAAGCTGATATAAGTGACAGTGGAGCATCATCTATTGATGACTCATACCTTGGAGAAAATACTTATTTATTTGTCTACACTGGACTTGTTGTTGGAATCTTTCTAATTACAACATCTCGTGCCGTTTATTATTTTATTTACAGTATGAAGATTAGTATTAATATTCACAATAGAATGTTTATGAGTTTAGTTAGAGCACCAACCAAATTCTTTGACGAGAACCCGTCGGGACGTATAATGAATAGGTCTGTGCATCTGAAAAATTTATTTGAACATTCTGATCAATAAATATCTAATTCAGAAATAATTGAAATGAATAGATTCACAAAGGACATCGGCTCAATGGTATAGGAATTTAATTACTTTAATTCTAGTTCTTGTTTTTCTAAAATAACATATTTATTAGGATGAATTGCTACCACCAGCCTTCTTTGATGCAGCTTCAATTTTTCTGTTGATGATAGGAATGGTCGTACTTGTGAGTAAATATCTGAAATTGACTTTTGTCAAAATTTATTCACACTAATTTTCGACAGGTTATCTTGGCAAATTGGTATATTGCGTTTCCATCAATTTTCTTATTCCTTGGACTTTGGCTTATGAGAAGATTTTATATAAAGACAGCCAGAGATGTCAAGAGAATTGAAGCAGTAAGTGAGTGCGGAATATTATTTACTTGCAATAAATAGCGACAATTTAAGTTACAAGTAACTCTTGTTATGTTTCAAAATAGCTCGATCTCCAGTTTTTACTCATTTGGCTGCATCATTTCAAGGACTTACAACTATCAGGGCTACTGGTAGAGAAAGTATACTAATTAGTCAATTTGATTCTCAACAAGATGTCCATAGTTCAGCATGGTATATGTTTATCTGTGCAAATAGATGGTAATAGATGGTTAAGAAATATGATTTAAGGATTTTGCCAATAAAACGTTTTTCTTTTTAGGTTTGGAATATGGCTTGAAATGATTAGTGTTGTCTTTTTAACAATAGTCACATTCAGTTTTCTGATTTTGGCTTCAAGTAAGCTTCCATGTAGATAAAGTTTGAACACTATAAAATTATTAATTCTTTTTGATAGCCGATGAAAACTTAAGTTCAAATGTTGGCCTTGCTATCTCTTCTTCATTGGCATTGACTGGAACATTCCAATACGGCATGAGGCAGTCGGCCGAAACAGAAAATCTTATGACTAGTAAGAAATCTAATACATAATATTCAAAGTTTGAATTTCAAACATGATCTGTCTTTAGGTGTTGAAAGAGCACTAGAATACTCAAAACTTGAACCAGAAGCACCATTAGAATCCAAACCAGACAAGAAACCACCAAAAAGTTGGCCAAGTGGTGGAGAAATTGCATTTCGTTCAGTATTCATGGCATATGAAGAGAAAGATGTATTAAAAGCATTAACATTTGATATTAGAGCAAAAGAGAAAATTGGAATTGTTGGAAGAACAGGTGCTGGAAAAAGTTCTATTATAGCTGCCTTGTTTCGTATGACTGAACCACGTGGAGAAATATTTATTGATGGAATTTTAATTAATGATATTGGATTACATGATTTAAGAAAAAATATCTCAATTATACCTCAAGATCCTGTTTTGTTTTCTGGAACTATGAGATATAATTTGGATCCATTCAATCAATATCCTGATGAAGAGTTATGGAATGCATTAGAAGAAGTAGAATTAAAAGATGATGTTCCTGCATTAGATTTTATGGTGGCTGATGCCGGTGGAAACTTTTCAGTTGGGCAAAGACAATTAGTTTGTCTTGCTAGAGCTATATTGAGACGAAATCGTATAATTGTGATGGACGAAGCTACTGCAAATGTAAATATTAGAAAAGGCAAGCATAAAAAAATAATAAATATGCCTTTGCTCTTTAGGTTGATCCAAGAACAGACAATTTTATTCAAAAGACAATCAGAAGAAAATTTGCCGAGTGCACAATCATTACAATTGCTCATAGATTACATAGTGTTATGGATTGTGATCGTATTTTAGTTTTGGACAATGGATTTATTAAAGTGAGTTATTAAATTAACTAAAACAATCATGAAGTATTCTAATTAAAATTCTAAATATAGGAATATGATCATCCACACAAATTGTTACAAAATCCATCATCTATATTGTCAAGTATGGTTGCAAGTACTGGAAAGTCTAGTGCTATAATTTTGAAACAAATTGCTGCAGAGACTCATGGTGGAAGAAGACAGTCTTTTCAAGCTGGTACTTTAGATACAGTTTTACATAGATTGAATAGCATTAGAGAACCACCAAAAGGAGAAGATCATGCAGAAGAAGGAAGGCGAAGAAGATTCACATTCTCAGCATGATGATGAGAATGACGATAAAAAGGAGAGTTAATATTTGTTCATTTTAACAATTTATATAATATTGTAAATAAATTCATACATGTTACGCACATTCATTTCCATTCATTCATTCATTATATGTAGATCTCTTATATAAAAGATTGCACAATTTTTACTATTACAACAGACTCCAGACAAACTCAACACAATTCATTATACATTATATGCAAATTTTTTCAAAGTATTGCATTTCCCATAATAACAACTTTCACTTTTTTTTACTTCAAATATATTTACTTTCCAAATCATGGAATTAGTTCATAACTTTTTACAAGTAGCAAGTGCACAGTACTACAACAATGAAGCAGCTCTTACTCTTATTGTGGGCATTGTTGAACATTTTAGACTACAGTTTTACATATGTTTTACATGGAGAATTGACACCTTCATGCAAACTAGAATTTGATTTTGATTCTTCATATTATCCAATTATATGGAGTAATACACACAATTCTACCAAAAGAATATTTCCAGGTGAAAACGATGGTAAACTGTATTTTGAATTGGAATCTGGAAAGAAATTTACAGCAGTGTGTAGTAATGACGAGCGTTCTACTACTAAACAATTTGAATGTGTTTCAGACGCTATAATTAAGGTATAATAAATAATTTTCTTGAAATGTATCACTACTGTTTTGATTTTTATTTTCTTATACTTCTAGACTGGCAACAAATATTTAGCATTTGAAGACTTTTTATGTGAGCGAGAGTTGTCAGAATCTATTATAGCAAATGGAACTTGTCATGAAGGCCTTTCAAATATTCACATTCGTTTTCATTCAAAAAATAGTCCGTAAGTCTTATTATTATATATTTCTTTGAAAACAATTTAATTTTACTGTCTTTTTTCAAGATACAATTTAATCACAGTATGTCACAATGAGAGTAATGATGAAACCCTCTTTGTACAAAATTCTATACTTGGTGAATATCTTCATTTATCTGAATCAGTTGGCAAAAGACCAAGATTTAAAGAAGGAGGCTACTACAATACAATTTCTGCTGATAAATGCTACAGAATAGATGAGCAAACAGATACAATAGCAAAATTGGTAATTTATAAAGAGCTTGAATAATTTAATGATATGAGGTAAATTGGTAATAACTATTTATATAGCTTGGATCTGAAGAATTAGCCGAATACTATATTCAAAGAGACAGAGAATTATATTTAGCAAGAGGGCATTTAGCTCCATCAGGAGATCCAATTTTTAGATATGAGAAAAAAGCAACATATTATTTTCTCAATGTCTCTCCTCAATTTCAAACAATAAACAATGGAAATTGGCTCGCTTTGGAAAATGCTCTTCGTAAAATGGCTCAACGTGAAAAACTAACATTATCTGTTTGGACAGGCTCATATGGGAATTTAAAATTGGATGATGTTAATGGCAATCCAACTGAAATTTGGTTAGGTAAAGACCAAAGGTTCGGACATCCTATCAAAAAGCTTCCAGTCGCACAGTAAGAACATTAAAATTATTATTAAACTAATTAATTTACTTTTATGTCATTGTAATTATTCTCACTATTTTATCAAAACAGCTTGACATGGAAAGTAATTTATTCTGAGAAAAAGAATCAAGGAGTAGCTATCATTCAGATTAATAATCCATGGCAGAAATCAGTATCACCATCAGATATTTTATGTGAAAATGTTTGCAATCAATTATCTTGGGTCAAATGGCAAACTGACAATATTATTAGAGGATATACTTATTGCTGCACTGTCTCAGACTTCCAAAGAGTTGTCTCTTATGCACCTAAATTTTTGGGTCATGTGGAACTTTTGGATTATGACAAATAACATTTACACAACTTTGTAACATATGAAAATTAAAATAAATATACACTTGTTAGCTTTAACTCGTTAGTTGTGCATTGAGAAGTCATTAGCATAAGTATGTCGCTTCAAGGACGATGTTTATAGCTATATGTACGACTGGAGTATATCCAGAGATGACAGTTAGGCAGTTGACAAGTATTTATATAAGAAACCAGAACTTTTCATGGTCAACCACTCTTCTTACTCTCTCTCTCTCTTTGAATCTCTCTAAATTCTATTTGACACAGTCTTGTTTGAGTTAGTGAGAAGTAAAAACATCCCAAAAATTTTTCTTCAAAAAAAAAATAAATATGTCCTCATCACCAAATGTGCCAATACTTTATCAATATTTTCGAAGCTCAGCATCATGGAGACTTCGAATTACATTGGCTTATAAAGGAATCGAGTATGAGTCAAAAATACGTCAATTTGGTTAAAAATGAACAAAATAATGAAGAATACCTAAAAATCAATCCAATGGGACAAGTTCCAACTTTTGTAATTCAAGATAAAAATTCTGGAGCTACAGTCAACATGACTCAATCCTTAGTTATTATGGAATACCTTGAAGAAGTATATCCAGACAAACCAAAATTATTTATTGGAGATGCTCTTCAAAAAGCTAAAATACGTGAAATTTGTCATTTGATTCAATCTGGAGTTCAACCTTTGCAAAATTCATCAACACTTAATCAACTTGTACCTGCTGGTGCAACTATGAAGAAAGAAGAGTGGGCATCTTTTTGGATTACTAAGGGATTTACTGGTATAAGTTTATATTTTAATCTAAAGTTTGCAACACATTTCTTTTAACACTTTGCTTATTATTGATACAGCTCTGGAAAAAATTCTTGTGAATACTTCTGGAAAATATTGTATTGGAGATCAAATTACAATGGCAGATGTTCTTCTTGTGCCACAAGTATATGGAGCTGAAAGATTTGGTGTGGATATGACAAAGTTTCCAATCATATCAAGAATTAATCAAACTTTGTCACAATTGGAACCATTCAGAGTAGCACATGCATTTAATCAACCAGATTGTCCAGAAGAGCTTAAACCTAAATAAAATAAGTTTTTTTGTTGCAACTTGCAATATTATATAAAAAAATAAAGTGGACATAATAACTAAGTTCAATCATGAAGACTTGATTTTATTTTATTGGCATTCAGGCATTCAGTTTTTATTTACTTTGGCGTCGTTCATATATTTTAGAGTCGTTCCGCAATCCAATTTTGAATTTCTGTCGTATACTATACATTTGCATATGCTTAGCAACTATAAAGAAGTCCAGTGAGACTTTTCCAGGAATTTGTAGATGTTGATTTTTTAATTTTCTCTAAAAATATTTTTGCCAACAAAGATGAGCGACAATAATAAAAAGCCTCATTCTTCTAAAAAGAAGAAGAAGGAAGATGAAGAAGAAGAACCAGTCATCTATAAATTATTTAATACCGACACTGAAAATGCAGATTCTGAAAAAGAAGAAGAAGCATTATTAGATCTAGACACCGAACAACAACCTTCTTCATCATCAATAGCAATAAACGTGACAGAATCTAAACATCATAAACAGCCACTACGCAAAAAACGAAAAAGAAAGAAATCCAACAAGCATGGAGATCCTAATGTCATCAAAAAATTAAAAGGAATGTTGGATGCAACACAATCAATCATAGCTGATTCATTTATGAGCATTCCTGCAGCCAAAAATCAACAACAAGAAGATGAGGA
The DNA here is from genome assembly GCA_009869805.1 of Oncopodura yosiiana. Lineage (NCBI taxonomy): Eukaryota > Metazoa > Arthropoda > Collembola > Entomobryomorpha > Oncopoduridae > Oncopodura > Oncopodura yosiiana. Next base: position 20,011 of record VCNE01001542.1, read on the forward strand.
AAGCCAAACTGATATCAAAACTTTGTCAAGTGGAAAAAAGAAGAAGAAACGCAAATTAATTAAGACATTACCAATAAAACCAAAAATTGAAGAGTCAGAAATTAGTATTCATAAACCTAAGAAGAAAAAGCATGAACATGATAAAATACGTCATGTATCATTAACAAAAGCAGAACTTATAAACCTTATTCAAGATTCTTTTTTGAATATTGCAACTGAACAAGATGATGATGTTGTTCAGTTGGATAATGATGATGCTACTGAAGTTACTAAAACTTCTTCAAAGCTTCATTATAGAAAAATATTCAAGTTACAAAGAAAAGAGTCGCTACAAGATATTCCAGGGATTATTGTCAATATACCAAAGAATCCAGAAGTTGTTTTATATCCAAAAAGGAGAAAAAAGAAACGTCGTAAGAGAAAGAAGAGAAAACGGAAGAAGAAGAATCAAGAAGAAGAATTTGGTTCAGAACAAGCAACAGTGGGTAATGAAAATGTAGAAGATGAAGAATGGGAAGATATCTTAGACCATAAAGCAAAAAATAAACCACATTCAGTTAAATTCTTTTACAAATTCTCAACATTTAATGACCGATTTTCAGTCATTCAAAATTTAGAATTGTCCTCATCTTCTACTACAACTATTGATGCTATTGAAGTACTTCCAGACAAATCTTGGATAATGAATTATTCACAAAGTTCTGAAGAAGATTCACAACTTAAAATACGCCATAAGAGAAAATCTAAAAAGAGTTTAAAAGAACAACAAGACGAAAAATGTGAAGATCCTTTATTTGTAGCTTTTCAACCATATTGGATATCCTTACAACTTTTTGGTCGTATGCCATTTACATTTATACTTGACAAAGACTCAAAATTAATGACATGTCAATTCAATACTAATGGAAGTAACTTTATTTATAGCTTTTCAACCATATTGGATATCCTTACAACTTTTTGGTCGTATGCCATTTACATTTATACTTGACAAAGACTCAAAATTAATGACATGTCAATTCAATACTAATGGAAGTAACTTTTGGATATATTTGATTACATCATTATTTCTTTTCTTAACATTTGGAATTTTTACTACATCTCTAATTAGCATTTGGAGATTTGATACGACTACAGAGTTTGTTATTGATGAGTTTAATAACACAATTTATAAAGATCCTTTTAGAACATTAGAAAGACTTTTACTTGATAAACATTGGATTGTTGCACTCATTCTCTTTTTCAATCAAATAGTAGCTGTTACAAATTCTATAGCTATGATGACAATTGGTGAACGTCGTGCAGCCTACATTAATAAATTTAATACTCATTTAACATCACTTCAATATGATGTTCATAATGGAATTTATTATTTATCTCTTCTTCATTGTGCTCTTCCAATATGTGACTCAATTTTCTTAGGATTAATGAATTATTTTAATATNTGACTCAATTTTCTTAGGATTAATGAATTATTTTAATATACTAGATTTCAAAGAAGCAACAACTTTCTTAGCATTATGTTTTGCTCATTTTTTTGTTGATGGATATAAAGACACTTTACAAGAATGGTGGATGTCTTATGCAATTGCTGTATGTATTGGTCTTCAAGTTTATATTTTATTTTGTGCTAGAAATTCAATTTTTATTGTGACTTTGTATTGTCGTACTTTGAGAGATATTGCTGCTGAATGGAGTTTAAGATTTGAGCATCTTTTCCAATTGAATAAATCTTCTGATGAGTATGAGAGATTGGCATCTATAATCAATTTGGAGAAACCAGATAGTGAAGAGAGACGATTACTTAAAGAACACAATGCTATTACTGATTTAGTTTATAAATTATCTAAAGTTTTTGGTGGACTACTTCTCATTTACTATTTTACACAAACAGTGACTATTTCATATGAAATGTTTAGAATTGCTAGAGCTGTAGTGGGACCAGAGTATCATTTCAATGAGACTCATGTGGAAGGAACAGATATTGCTGTAAGAAAATATTTTTATTGATATATGTTTTAATTATAGAGAGTCAATTTTTTCAAATTGCAGTATAATCAGAAGAAAGATGTACAAATAAATGTCGCATTGCTGTATACTATTGGAAGTTGTAATGGCTTCTATATTTTTTCAACTATTGCATCAGGAGTTGGAGAAAATGTAAATACCTTAAGATTTAATTATAGTAACCTACTATAATTATAATAATGTTATTAAAATACTCCATGTAGATTGCAATGGGTTTTGAGCATGTAAGAAGAATTGGAATGATTCAAGCCAAAGGTTCTCACACAAGACGTTTTATTTTAAGTCTCATGATGAAAAGTCATCAAACAAGAAAACCTTGTATGATTACCGCAAATAGATATTTCACTTTCGACAAGCCATTTATCATTGCAACTTTAGGAACAGCATTTGGCTTTTTCTTCGTTTTGATTAATTTAAATTTTCAGCTAGCATTACAAGTTCCAATTGTATTTCCTTGTGGTGGAAATAGTACTAAGATTTGTATAGGAAAGGCATCAGTTAGTAATGTTGCTGAATTAAATCAACAATTGGAAATGGACCAACAAGCTATTAGAATTATAGAGGATTTAAGTTTTATAGAGTCCAACGTAACGAGGAGATATGATTATTATTAGCACAATTATTGAGCAAAGTACAACAACAGAAAAACTGTCGACGACCAATACTGAAACCTTAGCTACTTTTGAGTCAATTACTATCTCTTCAGAATTCAGTACTTTTGAAACAACTGAATTAAGAATCACCACAACAGAAGAGCCAAGTACTGAATTAACCACTACAGAAGAACTGACGACTACTGAATTTGAGACTACTAGTGAAAGTACAACACTAATTGGTGTAACTGAAGCTTCAAAATATGGCGAACCATGCCCTAATTCTCAAACATTCTATCCAGAAAATGCCGGCGAAGTTCCTTGCTCAAATGCAAGATATCTGAAGTGCAAAGCAGGAACGCTAATTTTTCAGTTTGAGCATTGTAATATGTTTATGAAAGATAGTGTGTATTGTCACCTCTGTGCTCTTGCAGGAAATCAACCACATTGCTTACCTCCAGCTGGATGCCTAAAATAGACATCAACAACTTATTAGCACTAATAGTGGCAGATAAATTTTAATTAAAAATTTGTATTACTAATAAACGTTGCTTTTTGTCTCAATTGGCTTGTGGCAAACACCTTACCTGCATCTGATTCTCATCTCTGTTCTCAAATGCCGTTAGTTGTTAGTGTCGCATAGACTGTCATACAGCGCACAACAACTATTCAGGTAAGCAACAATATTACGGAAAGCATTACTACATGTATATACATTTAATCTTTTTTATAATTTCTTAAATTAATTTTCAGTCATTATCATCATGAATTGCAATTGGAATTTTGTAGGAGTGTCGATACTATCATTAACAATAATTATTACATTCACATCTGCCGAACAATTTAACCAAGGATATACTCAAATCCACTACGATCCAGTTTTCTCAATAGCTCCTGTACTTCAAAATGTGCAGCAAGTTCCATTCTACCAACCAGTGAAAGACTCTTATGCAGAAGCTGCTCCACCAAAATCTTATTATAGACAACCTAGTTATGGTTATGGAGTTGACATTACAACAACAACTACAACAGAAACTCCAAAAGTTGTGACGAAACCACCACCAAGACATTTAAGATTTGCAAGTGTACCTTTTAGACCAACAATATCTGAAATTAAAAGATGTACTCTGGGGACATATAATCCAGATTTAAAATCTTGTCGATTTAAATTTGCTTCTTCTGGCTGATGAAATTGTAATTTTTGTGATTCTTTACCTCATAATTCTTGAGAATGTATTACATTATATATATACAGTTGTACAGTAACCAATTTTGTGCGTAAAGTAAAAGAAAAATTTATAATATATTCTTTATTAGTAACTTGTTTACCTACTTCCTCACTCATAAAATATTATGTAGCATATGTTTACATTCTTGTAAAAAAGATGGATAACTCTCACTTTTATGAATGCATATCACATACAAAGCCACCTACAAAGTAGTTCTACAGAGAGATGAGCTGTCAAGATGCAGCCACCATTTGTTAGATAATTATCGTTTGTTGTTTATTGCAAAGTGCATTTCATAAGAAACTATAAAAAAATATTAAACGAGTTTATTATTACAGAAATAATAGAGATTATGGTGCTCTTCTAATATATTGAATGCCAAACTGATTAAAGTACCCTCATTATCATTAAACTAAATGACCCATATAATGTGTGCTATATGAAATGATTAAATTTTTTTTACTGTTTTGCTACTACTAATTGACTATATGTACTGTCGAAATAGTCAAACGGAAGAGGACATATATATCAAAACATTCAAATGACACTTGTATTACATTGTCAATTTGCAACTTTACACAATGATTCTTTTCCTTTTAGCAAGTGGTAATAAATAAATTGTCAACTATATATATATTGTTGATGGCTGATGCGACTCGACGTATGATTCTCTCATACATATAAAACTGATGATGCTGTGTTACAACTTTTACTTTAGATTGCATAACTCTGATATTTTTTGGCTAGAAGCAGATAAGGTAAAGGATACATAAAACAACAAAATTTTTGTATAGAAAAGAAAATTGAGATGAGTTCACCCTTATTTGGGTTAGTACACATTCTACACAATTTAACATGAGACAAATCTTTATCTTCCGTATTCTTCTTGTTTTGAATGTACTAGTCGTCGCACCTACAATATGTACAAGAGATACTATGCTTGTCAAAGTAATGTTTACTAATAAGATAGTTTACTTTGTACTACTAGTCGTGCACAATTTTTGTATTAGTGTTTCATTATTGTAAATTGAACAATCATGGTTAACACAAGTGTTTCGTGGATAGTATTTCTACTACTGTTAGCTATAGTTGAGTCTCAAAATGGTAAGCTAGCTAGCTAAAAGAATAAGAAATTTTTAGTGTAAAAAGAGATTTTGAAACTATTATTATTTTCATTTACAGATAGTTCCAACAGAGATAAACGAGCTATATTACCTGAATCAGTTCCAGCATGCGGACAACCAGCTTCTCACTGTGAAGGATTTTGTGACAATAGAGATTTGTACGGTGGTCCAGTTAGACCTCAAGGTTTGATGTATAGCTAATTACTTCAGTTTTATAATAATATTACATTTTGTTATTACATTGCCACATATAGAATTCCCGTGGATGGTGTTAATTCAAGGTATAAATAAAATGACTTAAAATTTGTACTTGTCTATAACTGAATTTTTTGTATGTTTTTCACTTTCCAAGTTAGTCCTGGAGAAAATATTCCATCAGCTCGTTCATACTATTGTACTGGAAGCTTAATACATAAGCATGTTGTATTAACAAGTGGTCAATGTACTTCAGAATGAAGAATGGTTAAATATGGGACTTAACATAAGTACAAAAGTATTTTTAGGAGATAAAAGTGGAAAAGTTTTTGATGGTGATACTTTTGACACACCTGAGTCTGATCCAAGGGTAATACAAATAAATTATATTATTATTCTGAATATATATTTTAAAATCTTACTAATATATATAGGGGTTAGCCGTTTTGGTTCTTAAACAACCGGTAGCAATTTTCTCATGAAGTGCAGCCAATTTGTATGGATGACGAAGGAGTAGATTGGAGTACTGGAAGTTTTGAAGGAATAATTGTAGGCTGGGAAAGATATGATACTAGACAGAGAGAATATGCAAAAGAAAAAGTTATTGGTGATCCTCTAATGAGAGGAGTAAATGTTAAAATTCCACAAAAAGAGGAATGTCAAAGAATGTACAAAAATAGTAATTTAACAAGTAGATTTTGTGCTGGACTTCACGGAATTAGGCATCCTTGTGTTGGTGATTCTAGGTAATATAAATTATTGTAATTGTAATAAGTGACTGATGTTTTATTACTAAATTTTGTAAATTCTTTTTAGAGGAACTCCACTAGTTGTAAAAAATGGACCAAATCATTATGTTCAAATTGGAGTTTCGATTGCACCAGAAAATGCTATGTTAGATAGTTATAATGCTAATCAATGTACAACTGCACCTCCTCCACTTTATGTACCGGTTGGAGCTTATAGACAATTTATTGAGTTATTTGTTGAAACTGTTGACCAAGACAAGAGAAGAGGTAATATGAAAATATATTTAGAGTATTAGATTTTCTTGTGTTTCGTACGAATCTTTATTAATTTTATATTTTTTTCAGTTATTCCTAGTGTATGTGATCGTACATATCAACAAGATTCAACTTCTAATACTAATAATATGGAACAAAATAACTTGAGAGCTAGAAGAGCAACTCCAGTACAGCCAGGAGAATTCCCATTTTTGGTTACACTTTTAATTGAAGGCAAAGATAGAAATAATAATGGAGAAACAAGAGATTTTCCATTTTGTGGTGAGTATTTAAATTTATTGTTGCACACTATGATAACCTATATTAAAATTAATGATTCTTGGGATACTTTAGGTGGAAGTATTATTTCAGAACGACATATTCTTACAGCAGCTCATTGGTAATATTTTCTAAATTTCTTTAGGTTATTGCTTGAATTTTTTAATTATATTAAATTTCAGCATTTATAATCCACATCCTGATCATCAAACAGACTATAGAGACCTAGGGAAAAATAAAATCAAAGTGTATATTGGTGCACATGATTTGTGTCAGGGTCAAATGACATCAATTGATGTTGCAGATATTTATTTTCATAAGGATTATCAACCTGAGACTAATCCACAATTTTTGGTATATATTATTTTTGGTAGTTTAGAATAAAAAGTATACACATGCATACATACTAACATTAATATTTGTATATTTATAGGATAATGACATTGCTGTGTTAGTTCTCGATAACAGGGTACCGGATATTGATACAATGCGAGAAAGAATAATTCCATTAGTGAGCAATACAAATGCTACTTTATCTTCTGGAATAGAGATAACTACAGCAGGTATTGAAAGAATTGAAGTTACTTTGAAGAAATGTAAAAAAATTCAGTAGATACATTCTTGTGACACTTTTTTGAAGGTTATGGAAGAGCAGATCCACAATATGATCGCGGAACTACAATTCCACATAAAATTACATTACCAACTCAGGATGGATCGTATTGCACAAATTTAGGATTAGATTGGACCACAAATATGATTTGTAATAATTATTATAAAAGATCAACTAAAACTATATGTATTCTTCATTATTTTTTTATATCATCTTTAGGTGCAGGAGATAGAGAAACTCAGAGCTCCACATGTTTTGGCGATTCAGGAGGGCCAGCAATAATTTCCAATGGAAATAGTGGCTACATGCAAGTTGGAATTGTGTCTAACAATGCTAAAGGGTGTAACGCACCAGACACATTTACAAGAATTCAACAAAAATATATTGATTGGATCAACAATGAAATTGTACAATTGCCATCATAATCAGCTCAAAATTACGCTACTGCCAAATCATGATTCTTTCTAGTCTTTCATATTTTTGTCTCATATTTTTTTTACAAAATGTATACACTTTTTTCATTTTATTAATAATAATATTCTACGCAAACTAGATGACCTTCAAATTCTGCAAACACAAACACTTGTAAAAAAACGTTAAATAAACAGGCCATATTAAAGTTTGGTTACAAAAGGTTCATTTACATATAAATCTTGCATACTAATATTAGAAGACCACACAAAACAAGGAAAATGCTATGTGGAATTAGTATGACGTCATATTGGGTAGCACAGTTAATCATTTCCACTGTATAAGCTGCAATAAATGATTTCTACTTACATCATACGGGTTTATAATTGAACCTATAAGCATTTATCAAGTGTTGTACATAATGTAAACCTGTTTTTCCCTTGAAATTAGGCATAGAAGTATTTCGAAGAAAAGAGAGAAGTGTAGAAAATCCTGTACATAAAATTCGTCATCAATTGTTTGCAAATGATCCAGTTGAAATCTGCACTACTACGAAAAGGAAGGAAGCTCTAATTACTAGTAAAAAGAAATTGTACACAAATTATATACGGTAAGCCTATTTTGCATATGGATTATAAAACATTATTTCTCTGAATTATTGACAGGTAGATGAAAAGATGAAGGCCATTATTATCATTGCTGCTCTCGTCAGTCTCTTTAGTCTGGAATTAACATTAGCTTGGCCACAATATACAAATTATCCAACACAGAGTTATTATTTTTCAAATCAACAATTATACACATATCAACCTGACTCAACAACAAATGTTAGATTTCAAAGAAATAGTAATTATTATAATAATAGACGAAGGCAAAGACCTCAAACTAATTGGAATAGTGCTAGTGATGGTGGTTCAAGTGGAGTATCAAATATAAGAGGTGTTGCTGGAAGATGTTCAGGAAGAAAAGTTTGGAGTAATTCACTTGGTCGTTGTGTGTTTAGTGGATAATTTATATATATATATATATATATATATAATATATATATGCTATTTTATGTGATATGTATATATTCTATTAATAATGTGCGAATGTTGTGATAATATTCTTTTTAATTGAAATAAACAAGAAAAGTAAATTATAACTTTATTAACCAGAATATCTACAACTTTTTAAGTCGGGAATATATTGGCCTCCAAGTGGGCATCGCCGACTGTAGAAAAAGATTTATCTTTAGAATGATCAGACATCAATAAAAATAATTAAATTACCTGTCAGATATTGAAGGTCTGTAACGGAACAGAAGGAAAGTTTTCATGACGAGGTGGAAGTTTTTGAGAAGCTATTTTTGGAGCTTGTTGAGTTTCTTCTACATTCTCAACAGTTTGTCGAGCAGATAATAATTTTCGGTTGTGTACTAGGTTAGGCTTCAAGATTTATAAAATAAGAAATAATTAGTAAGAAAAAAATGATATTGTTTTTATAAAATTAGGTCAAAAATTACATTATTCCTGTAATATGATCCAGCGTCACAGTCGTAAATTGTGCAAAACAACACAATTATTAAAATAAACTTAAATGTATATGACAGCATAGTTTTTTTCCTTGTGTGAGTAACTAAAAATTAACACCAAATAATAAGGAACAATACTGCTTCACTAATCGTAGTTATAAAAGGAAAACAAAAAAATAATAAACTGTTGTTCTACATATACGACAATTAATTTGGGACGCAACACTGGAAAATCCTTGTGGTATTCGCCTCTTGATGTACTGAACTGTTGTGCAACTAAAAGAGAAGCTAACTTTATTTGACTATAGTAGCTAAAGGATAAAAACGTCTGCAAATTTTCTTTAACACCTGCATTGCATAAATTCAGTGTCAAGTGTCACTTGTATACAATATAAACAGTTTTAAAATTTTCAGAATCTCTCAAATTTTTCTTTTCATATGCATCACTCCTCATATGTAACTTGATATATGATTGTCGCAGTTGAAAATAATAAACTTCTTGGAATATTTCATGCTGTTTGACCAATACCATCGCGCATCGTAGATCAGACTTGTAAACATTTATAATATCTAACAAAGAATAACAAAAAAGGTCCAATATACTTTAGAATTTGCATACTGGTTTGATTACTTTTTTTGCAACTTGACCTCCACAGAATAGTTTTTGTTGGCGATAGAAATAAAATGCATTTTACATACAAAACCGTTCCTTTGTACACTACGAGCGTGCAAGCCAAATATAACGTGACATTGTAAATGCGGGAAATTTGTGTACATGCTTTCGGCTTTTTCAATCTGTCGAAATTTTAACTTTTTGTTGAAATTTTGTCATTAAATGTGAAGTGATCTACTTAATTTACATTGGAAATGTCGAGAAGAAAGCTAAATGCTCTTGGGTATCCGTTAGGAGATTGTCCAAATGTTGATGGTAAGAAAATAGCCCTAAAATTGATCATATGTCATTCAAAAAGTTATACAATTTAAATTTTAAATTATGTAAACGCAGATCCCACATCATTTAGAAATCTAGTTGTATGGTTAGAAGATCAGAAAATACGTAATTACAAAATAGAAGACAGAAAAGATTTACATGATATCAAGTCAGCTAATTGGCCACAAGCATTTCAAAAATATCTTCAGGATTTACAACTTCCTTACAAACCAGTCAATAATGCTGAAACAATAGACGTCCTTCTTGGACTTGCCATCAGATTAGAGTACAATGATAGTGGTAAGTGTAAGTATTGACAATAACAACAAGATTTAATTGTTCAAAAGTAAATGATAATGCAATTTAAATCAAGATAATGCAATTTTTTTAAATATTTTTATAGCTGAGAAATATTCTGAAGCATCGACAGTGAAAAATAACCAAGAAGCACCAAAAATAGTTGCTGCTAATCCTTTAGATGAATTAGATTGTAAGTAGACTAACTATATTTTGTATAAGGATACTTTATTTACTTATTGTATGTACTTTCTTTCTTTATAGTCAGTAGCAAAGAGTTTATTGATGGGCTAAATGTTCTTGCTGAAAAATTACAAGTTACCAAACATCCAAATCATCTCATTACATTAGAAGCAGTTGCAACACTTGTTAAAAATGTTTATTCAAAAGAAGGAGAGGCCAAAATGCAAGAATGTTTAGAAAAAGTAACTCCTCTTTCACTTCAACAATTGGATTTAGGATTTGACACTGGAGACTATGTTTTAAATAATGCTGTAAAGGTATGTTAAATCAAGGAATTAGAATTAATAGAAACTACTTTTGACTATAATCTTTTATTGTCTTTTATGCATTTTCAGACTCTACGCCTACTCTTCATTCAAGACTTACGAGAACTACAAACAAGAATTAATGAATGTGTAGTAGCTGTTCAACAGTTGACAGCTAATCCAAAGACTGATACCAAATTGGGAAAAGTTGGATTCTAAATATTTCGTGAGTTATTAAGAAACTCTCTATCTTTCTGTGCTAGTTATATATAAAACCATATTCCAATGAAATCTCTTGTATAAACAATACTCCCATTACTAAATATTTACTTCACAAAACTTTCTATAAATATATAAATTAACTACTGCAAATGATAAATAAATTCTTGCTCATATGACTAATCAAAATATATTTCAACCATAGAGTTTATTTATTTATTTACATGATAATATTTTACACAAGATGTTTATTAATAGGAGACAGGCATATATATATTGTGTAGAGAATTACTTAATTAGATCAGTTTAAGTTGCATATGATTAATTTTATCACATGTGGTTGCAGGTATTTACAGTTTTTGTAGTCTGTAATATAATAAGTACATTATCGTGTGTATTATTGTATATAGTAGTAATAGTGGTGTGGCATTTTTTTAAATTCTATAATAATCCCATATTATCTATCCCGTTTTGTTGTAGTAATAATATTATTAAATCGTATATAAAGTTTTTTCTCAACTAACTATAGATTTTTAACTACTTAAAGGCATGGCTTTCTGTGCTATATATTATTTGTATCTTCAAGTGTACATAAGTATTCAGTATATATTATTCAAGATCCTTTTGTTTTTATGTATAATATTCTTCGTTTCCGTTTCACACTACTCTAGTTAAAATATTAGTTTAATAGCATCATCATTTCGTTTTTTGGGAACTTGCCAGCATAGTATACCCAAATATTAAAAATACAACTACTTCTTTTTTACAATATTACATATTACGCGTTATGTTGCATGCACGATCGATAAAAATACATATTATTAATTACTAATAGTAGTACATATATAATCATCAGTTTTTCTTATACATCACTGTTTGTTTTAAATATAGCAGTGTACAGGTTCCAGTAGCGAAATTTTTTCTTGTAGTAAAATCGTACGTAAAATATCTTGTATAGCGCTGAAGAAAATACGTAAAACTTTTTTTGTCTTCTCTCGTTTACTATTATTTGCTTAAGTATTTACCATATATAAGTTTTTTCTTATTGTATTTTGTTGATATAGAAGAATATTATGATATTTTAAGGCATGTTCTGAATGAGCAGCAAGATATAATATGTTATGTATGTATGTATCAAAATATGTAATACAAATATTTATATCAAAGTAGCCTTTGTAATGGAGGGACATCTTTTCTTCCTTCTTCATATTTAAAGTTAATATCTCACTACATATATATACAATTGACTACGAAATCTCTAGATAGATATATTATATCACTAATTAATAATACTCTACATTTCTCAGAAATCTACTATATATTATATCATCTACTACTTTTACTAAAATTGACAAAGTTCTTTATAATATGTCCTATAATATTTTATGAGTTATATATCGCAGAAGACTAAAAAAACTATCTTTTTTAGCTAATTAGGCTCTTCTTTGTCATAATACCAAATCAACTATATATAACTATCGTAGTAATATTGTAAATATTCTTTTTGACGACAGTGTTCAATTATTAATTCCATTGATGATATATATAGAAGTATGTAAATGGTCATTCTTCTTTAACTACTACTGGAGCTACTTGTTCAACAACAACAGGAGCAGTATTATTATTATCTGTAGTAACTTGAGTTTGAGTAGTTGAAGAAGATCCAACGGAAGCAACAATAGCAGCAGTATCAGTGCTTGAAGAAGAAGAACTCTTATTAGCAGAAGCAGAATTAGTTGATGAGGAAGCTGAAGAAGCACTGTTGGAAGAAGAAGAGCTTCCACTAGCACCACTACTAGTAGTTGAGTTTTTAGTTGTAGTACGATGATGATTTTTAGTTGATTTATCACCTTGAAGAATTCCTAATAATTGTGTAACTGCAAGTAGGTAATAAATAAATAAATAAAATATTAATAATTGGCAATTCATCATAATATATAATTTGATGTTCTTACTTTCTGAGATAATATAATCTGGTTGTGGTTTTGGTGCCTCTGCCATTTCACCTTGCTCAGTTAATGGAATCCAAACTGTCAATCCTAATTGAGCTTCAAATCCACCAACGATATCTGTCTCAATTTTATCTCCTACCATTAAGCATTCAAAAGGTTGAACTCCAAGTTTTTGTGCAGCTCTTTGAAAAATCTCAGGTTGTGGTTTCTCCCATTTTAAGTCACCCTAGAATAAATTATTTTATAT
>VCNE01001543.1:0-11108 GCA_009869805.1 Oncopodura yosiiana
CTGTTTTTTGTATCAGGAAATATATAAAATTATCTACATATTATCTATTAAAAGTGTCTGTCGCTGCTATCGTCGAAAAATGTGTCATGTACAAAAGCTCTTGTGTATTTAAAAAAAGATTGTGTTAGTGACTGCCCTATATATCAATTACTAATTTCATTTTTCACTTTTTACCACAATCACCTCATGAATACAATGAGAGGAGAAAGACAACATAAAAATCCCTTCATGAGTAGATAAACTAATTGAGAGAGAAAAAACCTTAAAAATTCTCATGCACTCAGGAATTATATAAATCTAGTTACTATATAATATTGGAAGAAACTAATTTCAAATTTATGGAGTTAAATATATATAAATTTTAAAAGTAACATCGACAACAACACTATAAAACTTAATTTGAAATATTCAGGGATATATACAAAATACACAAGACTTCCACCAGACTCTACTAACAACAATTTTATTATACTGAATCAATTTATAGAAAATCTCAGGGGTTTCAATTTTTACTTATTATTAATTTTAGTAGATATACGTATACTCTACTCTTCCAAATATATTAGACTACAAATATATATATATATAACTCCATAAGTTTGTTTTTACTTTCTACCAATAATCTACTACTGCACTCTCGTCTACTACAACTAAGAAAGAAATCTCTGTCTTACTACAAAAATAAAAGTCTTAAAATACCTACTACTTTGTTATGTAATTTTTACTGATGCTGTGAATAATTAAGAGAGCTATCACCAATCTAAATATTTGTTATTGTTGCTATTTAGTCTTTATTTTTGTTTAGCTGCCATTTTCCTAATATGTGAATGTACAACTCTGTTGAACTATTACTTTTTTCTATATTGTTATCATATAATTATCTACCTCAGTTTTACTATAATAATATAAGCTTCTACTTGTGAGTATTTAGTCTTGAAAAAGAACTTTTTGGGAATAACAGAAAGAATGCATGAAAATATCATCATCACACAAATAAGCAATGCAAAAAAAGTTAAATCTACATATTTGTCTCTTCTCAACAAGTTCTTACCACACAGATTATATAAAGTAGACTTAATTGATTTGACTTGTCCTCATCAACTAAAAAAATAAAATGTCAGCCTTTTTATAACTCAGGGGTTAATATAATATATATTCATAAGTAAGAAGTATTCATTATAAAGGCAACATTTTACTCACAAGCAAAGCAGTGGTGTTTAAAACATTGTGTGTAGTTTTTATTATTACTATATATTTATAATTTATTATTTACTATTCTCTAGCACACTATAAATTATATAAAATGCTATTATAATAATGTGGCTTTTGTGTACAACTACTGTACAGTACAATTCATATAAACAAAAGTGTAAAAGAAAGCATCTCAAGTTGTATTAGAGAAAAAAGATGCTTACAGATGCTATAACACATAGGCTGACATGACTTTCTCTTATCTGAAAAAGAAAGTGAAAAGAATAAACAAAATGGAAACAGTACAACAAAATAAGAGAAACAAACAAAATTTTATATATCTTCTTAAAAGTACTGTACTGTAGATTGTAAGGAAATACAGAAGGCAACATTTTAAACCAGTGGACAAAAGAAATTGTTGTTGTAATAGTTTAAATATATAATAATTATAGTTCTTTGTAATAGTACAATGTACATTGTTGTATAGTCTCTTATATATATATATATATTACTACTACATGAAAAACTTATATAAACCTACCTACCTTATTATTTGTAACGTAAATAAAAAGGGTTAATTATATAAAACAACAAACTCTCGAATCAAACTTTATGAATGGAACACAATATATATTATAAAAACAAGCTAAAATATTTAGTAAGAATAATAAAAAAGTAAAACACTACTGGTGAAAAAACTAAATATCAAACTTTTATTTTTTCTTGTCATCATTATTTACATTTGAACGCTCATCCTTTGTAGAAAGGAAGTGAAGAACAAAACATGTTTGCTTTGCATCATATTGACTTTCCATATAAAATTGTATTTTCACTCGACTTAAACTTACTTTTCCTTGACTAATGTAAGAGTAATTTTCCATTGGAGTTGTTAGACTAAATGAGCTACCGGATTTGAGACGCAGCCCCTTTTTCTGTAAGTTAAATTAAATTTGCAAATAATTTAAGAAAGTAAATTTATATGTAATTACATATTGCAGCAAGGCATGAGGAATATCGACAGTCAATGTAATTTTTGTACCATTTTTGGTTATTGTTGGTACGACATATCCATCTAAAATGATAACAAGATATAGATATTTAGAACAAAATTTATAAAGTTGGATTTTCAAGAAAGTAAAAATCAGTTTACATACAATATTGGTTAGTCTCAGTTTTCTCATCCTCTGGTTTCTCTGTTGATGATGTGTTTTTCTCTTCTTCTGCTCTTATGAAAATAGAGTCAATTTCATTTTCTTTGTTGTCGTGATCTTGAACTGGATAAGTGTAGCACAAAGATATAATTAACAATGGTATTAAAATAATGAACAGTAAGTTTCTAATGATATTCATTTTTGTAAAGAGATCTGAGCACCCAATGTAGTTGAGTTGATGAAGGATGAAGAGATTCTATGAGGTGAAGGTTGAACATAGAGAAGTGATGTCTTACCTTCACATTACTGTTCCTTCAGTGAAGGGCCTTCATTACAGTACATTGAGCATATTGTTATATAATAACTATTGTAGAGTGGCATATGTCTGGAAATGAAAGATTTATAGCGTCAGTGTCAAGTCAAGTGGATGACCTGGATAATTATGAAAAATGTTATTCTTGTTTACAAATACAGCAGTAAGGAAGTAAGAAAGGGTCAATGAGATTTGACGACGGTGTATTATATTACAGGTAAGGTAAAAGGGAAGGCTAAATGAAACCCTGAATGAGTTGCATAATATGTGTAACATAAAACTATGTTACAGGAAAATTGAAGCTATATTCTATGAGCTAAAGAGTAAGAGTTACAGGAGTAACTCACAAATAAATCAAGACTCTCTTGAACAAATTAATATTTTTAAACGCATTTCTTTATTCATTGAAAACAACAAAGAGCCTTTTTATAAATGTTCTCAACTTTGTATAGAGACACTGAGAGACAGAAATTAAAATTTATAACACGTTCTTGATGCCTGCCTATCACAACAACTCTTTCTCAATACTTTTATTCCATTTCCTGAAATAATACTTTTCTTTAGCAATTCCATACGCATATTATTTATATATAATATAATTATCATCATCGTAAACTAAAAAATAACATAAAGTGTGACTACATATAATATTAATAGATATATATATAGCATGTAAATAAGGCATATTATGGACATTTATAGGTCGTTCAATGACAACATGACATGACTATAATATTATACAGATTACAGAAACAAATAAATCAGAATCATCAAGTCATTTTACAAAAATCATATCATATATATGTATGTATAATAGTATTTCAAAAACACAAAGTTTTTTTATAGGAATACATAAATCAACAATCTAAAGTATAAGATAAATACAAGGAAAGACTTTTAATCTCTTCTTGAATTTTAACTTTAACTCTATAAAAATGATATCCTTGTGGCACACGATACCTATTTTGAGGTCGACGAGCAACACAAAACTCTTTATCAGTCACAATTCCAACAAGTGCTTCAATTCCAATTTGCTCTTCTGTTCCACGACAATGTTGTTGTAGAATTTTCACACAGTCAGTATGAAGAAAATGCACATTTTTATTAACATTATTACAATAAACAACATATGCTGAAAACTTTTCATTCCAATAAATGAAAACAATATCTCCAACTTTACAACTTTGTGTTGATATTTTACCATTACTAGCTAATTTATTGGAAATATTTTGTACCACTTGGTGATTTTTACTAATCATTTGATCTAATAAAGTTGCATTTTCTTGAATATTATTTCCTCCTCCTCCTCCTTCTTCTAGACTATCACTGTTTTGTTGCATTGATTCTTCTTCAATAAAAATAAGATTATTACTACTTCCAATAGTTGTTACATCAATAGCACTAGTATCTAATCCATAAACACCTTTAGTTGCTGTTGTTGTAATTTGTTGCTGTTTATTAGATTTACTTGATATTTCTTCTTCAGATTCTTCAGCTCCTTCTGTAGATGATGATGGCTGTTGTTGATTTTGTAATTGTTGTTGTAAAGATTTATGTATAGATACAGGTGAAGTTGGTGACTCTGCTGAATGATTACAATGAGAACAACTCATTTGTAAATATTTCCAACGTGCTTTTATATCATTAATTTCAATTTTATGAGCGTTTTTTAATTTTTGAACTTCGATATCATATTTTTCAGCTACTTGTGCTTCTATGAGCTCTTTTAATTGTTCAATTTGTTCTTCAGTAAAATGATGTAAAGCTTCTACAGTTTGTGTTTCAATTGTAATTCCTTCATTTTTCTTTTCTTCTACTTGCTCAACTTCTTGTACTTCAGTTTGTGTTTCCATTGTAGAAACTTCTAATTTATTAATTTCTGTTTGAGTCTCCATTGCAATTGTATCAATATGTGTTGAATCAGTTTGAATTTCAATAGCTACATGTTCCTCCATATCAGTTTGTGTATCAATTGTTGATAATGGAACTTGTTCAGGTGGAGTTACAACAGTAGCTGACATTAATTCTGTAATTGGCACAAAATCAAAGGAATGTTTATGGCCAAAATTTTTTTCATATTCTTCAATTTGTGTCATATCTGCATCCATTAATTTTGGTAGAGTGACATCAAATGGCTGAATAGGAATTTGAGGATAAAATTGTGGTGGTAATGGTTCAAGTCCTGGGAATAAACTTGAAAGAAAATGTCCTTCAAATAATGTAGAAAATTCTGCTCTTTGTCTCATTTCTTTTTCATACACTTCATTCATTTTACTTGACACTTGTCGTGACCATTTTAAAAATTCTTCAGAAAATTCTTTTCTTCTCCAGCTTTCACATACTGCCCGAAAATACATTTCAGAAGCAGAATGGACTTGATTTAAAATCTGTAATTTCAAAAAAAATATAAAGTTTATTAGATTGTTGCCATTCATACTCATCGTTATTTCAAAACAATTTAAAAATTGAAATTAGTAACTATGAATGAACTTACCTCAAATTCACATTGATATCGTTTAAGTTTTTCATAATAAATATTGAGTTTGATATTACATTCGTAAAGATTCTTTTGAATGTAAATAATCCATTTCAATCTTTGATTTAAATTGGTACCTAATTCTTCTTTAGCTCGTTGTACCCTTCTTCTAATGTCATCTAATTGTTGATAATTTTTTAACATGACTTTTAATTGTTGTTGATGAGATTGACACAAATCGGGAAGAATTGTATTAACATCTTTTAAATCAGCGATACGTGTTTGAATTTTGTTGAAATCCCTGTGAAATATCATATTGTTCTTGTACTAATTTATTTGACTCATTTAATAGTTGATCAAGTCCATAAAGTCTTTCTTCTAAACCTTTAATCTCTTTCATACTACTTGATTGTGTATTACTTTTGTCTATAACACTTGTAGCGTCTTGAATTAAATTTTGTATAACTTGTTGATCTAATTTTTGAATTGTGAGTTTTATGGAATCCTTTAATATTTGTAATTTATTTGTATGTTGTTGTCTCTTTGGTGTCTCATGAGATAAAATCCAATCTAATAATGAAACTTGTTGTTGTTGCTGTTGGGATGAATTATCATTGCTAATATCATCAGCAGTAACAAGTACATTATCTTCTCCTTCTTCAGTGTCATCAGTAGTGCTTGTTGTACTACTGTTATTATTGTTGCTGGAATTTACAAGACATTTCAATATTGGAATTTGTGATAATGTGTCTAAATCATCTTCAAAATGATCAAGTATTGCTAAGCATGTTTCTTTATTGGAGACAAATGAGTTGAAAGACTGTTGGAATAAACTGGTTTTATGATTAAAAGCTGAGAGCAGATCTTCTAAATTGGCAAAAGTAAATCAATAAAGTACAATATGTATTATAATGCATTACTACTAGTACTCTTTTCGTATATATTTTGTATCATTACGCTGAGTTATTTATTACTGGAAACAATGTATCGTGTACAATTTTATTCTGAATTAGGGATTACTATAAACTATATTTCATAGAAAAAAGATTACAAAGCATTTGAAAATGGAACAATGTTATAAACTTCTTTGTTGAAATCTTTTACAATCGATAAATCAATTCTATCTGTGTTTAACAAATTATCATAAGTCAGAATCTGCCATTGTTCAAACTTAAAGCGTTCGTAAAAATCAACAATAACTTTTAGTGGTCTTGCTAATAATTTATGACCAATTTGTTCAAAAAAATAATTATAGACTGGTGTAGATTCGATAGCAGTAGTACTTGTGTGACATGAAAGACGGACATGTAATGGTAGGTATGTATTTCCTTTATATTTAATTCTAATTACTTCTGATGTCATTTTAGTTTGATCATCCGTAGTAGTTTTACGACTTGCTAAGTCATAAACGACAGCTTCTGACTTAAAGTCCAAATGGTGTTCTATTTGTAGCTCATCTTTACCATGTTGATAAGTAGGTGAGTAATTAAAAACATACTTGTCGTCGTCGGGTGATTTACGATTTTCAAT
Organism: Oncopodura yosiiana; assembly: GCA_009869805.1. Taxonomy (NCBI): domain Eukaryota; kingdom Metazoa; phylum Arthropoda; class Collembola; order Entomobryomorpha; family Oncopoduridae; genus Oncopodura; species Oncopodura yosiiana. The sequence continues at coordinate 6,662 of VCNE01001543.1, forward strand.
AACGTAATCAGGAATTTTTTCTGAAATTGGAGCATATGGAAGGTTAGTAGAGTTGTCATAATAAGGCAAATATTTCTCTTTATCCTTTGTTACTTCCATGTAGTATTCACGTACTTGACATACCCACTTACAACTAACCCAATCCAGTTTTTCATTCCATATTTTTTTGTAGTGGTCCATATCGTCTTTACTAAGTTTAATTTTTTTACTAGGTGACAACTCGATTGGTTGTGCAAGGAAAACACGAACTGAGAAACAATGACAATCTTTTCTATTGCATTTTTCATAAACCTTCATAACTTGAGCAAATCTCTTTTGATTTTCTTCTTTTGTATATTCTTCTTTAATAGACTCATTACATTTGGTGTAGAGATCATTTGGATTCCATCTTGTCTTATTGTTTACAATTTTAGTTTCAGTCTTGATGAAAGTCTTGTAAGGAATAATGTGAGTGGTACGATTTTTTTTCTCGTACTGAGTCTTGAATTTTAAATATCCGTCAAAAATATTACGAAGTTGAATCAAATCTCCAGTATGAAAATACCTTGATAAATTATTTGTTCCCAACAATGTTACACAATTTCTTATAGCATTATTTCTCTCCTTCATGTCCTCAGAGTATTCTTCTTTGATTCTTGTAATGAAATTATCTACGTCTTCTTTTGTTTTCTCTTCAGTAGGATACGGTAAGACGACATCGTGATCCATAACTTTTTGAACAAACTGTAGAAAATCAAAAATTATATTAATAAAAATTTCAGCATAAAAGTAATGTATCAAATTGTAATACTTACTGTTTTTCCTATATCTTTTGAAACAAAACCAAATCCATCAAGCGTCTTTGATGATGCTGCACCTTTTGATGATGATGGCTTCACTTCAGTTTTCTTTTTAAGTTTTGGTGGTGGAGGCTTAAAGTCGTCATCAGAAGTTTCATCTACAAAACTATCCTCGTATCCAGTTTCATCGGAAGATTCCATTGTAAAAGACTGCAATAATAATAAGTAAGAAAGAAAGTTTTTTAATTGTATGCAAAAATGGTAAATATATGTAATAATTTTACTCAACTTACCTTGTATGAGTACTATTTGTAGTAGTATTATGAAAAACTGTCAAATACTGGCTAGTAATTACTAAAAAAATCAATTTATTTGGACAAAAGAAATGAACTCGGAAAATGAGCACGTCTACTTTTAGATTTGCCAAAACTATTTCTAAACACTCAGCGTCTATCTTTAGATGTCGCTGTGTTGCACTTTCACTTGTCTCGATGTGTCCCACGTTTTTACACATTACCTAAATTGGCAACAACTGCAGCCCATCCTTGATGTTGAAGATGTTGAAAAGAAATTAATTGATCACATTTTTTTATTAGCTCTTTACTAACTTCAAAGATTTGTTGAGCTAGTTGTGTTCGTGTTACGACTGTCATATAATTTGGTAGTAACTTGAGACAACCTTCGACTTGTTCTTTGATATTAGTAATAAGACTAACATTATCGCAAGATAATCCTAATAAATCTGGACTTGTAGCTTCATTATTAATTGCTCCTCCTCCGCCTCCACCACTAGACCCTGTACTTTCTATATGACCTTTATTGAATAGAAATATTGGATTTGTGTCTGTTCCTAGAAAGAAGAGGCAACGAAGAAAAGGATTTAGAGGTTAATAATTCTGTCGTAGCACTCGGTAGCAGCAATTAATTTAATTTAATTTTTACCTGCTGCAGTGTATTGGCAAATACGATGATTAGAATTCAAACATTCTCCACCACTGACAAGAAGAACTTGTCGATCAACTGCAATTTTATATTGAGTTTCGATGACTGATTGAAGAGTTGAAACACTTTCTAAGGCTAAATTCATGTCAAAGGTCATCATCATTCCAGTATCGACTTGAAAAACGTACAACATTGTGAGTATTTATTGAGTAAAAAATATCCACCTGAAATTATATAATCAATTAGTTTTAATTTTTGAGTATAATGAACTCAAAAATATTAATCGATTGAAAACGTAGACAAAACAAACAACTTTCATTCATCATTTAAGTACTTACGTAATAAATAAAATCAATAATAATCTCTCTTCTTTTCTCTGTGTACAGTGTACGTTTTCGTCACAAAACGAAGGCCATTAAATCTTGTGTCCAGATGAAGAAGATTTGTAATTTTCGTCCATGGAGTTTGACTCAATTAATAATTTAATACGTAGTTAACTTTTAACTTCCTAGTTTACTAAGCCATTTGCTTTGTTTATTCTGCTGTTCTTTGTACTTTTTTTGAATGTGCAAAAATTAACATATGATTCACAGCTGTTGTAAAGCCCTCCAAGTTCTAAAATGCAAGCAAATCAACATTTTTTATTATCCACTCTGCAGCAAAAAACAAAAATTACGACATCAACTTGTACTATTTCTTCATCATCACATTTCTTGTTAGCTTGACGTGTTTCTTTTCATAATATAATATGTAAGTAGTGACAGTGCATAAAATAATGTTAACGTTCTTCTTATATCTTTCTTAGAAATTCAAATAAGCGACACAATGTCAACTTCTAATAATACAAGTGAAGAACCGACGTCAACATTAAATAATAATCCTAGTAATAATTACAATTATGAACAAATAATAGCATCAGGAGATATTCCTCATTATGTTCTTCCAACTTTAAGAACTTCCGATAGTGCTGGTGACAGTTTTAGCAGTACAAGTTCAATAAATCATACTAATCCTCCTCCTCCTCTTCCTGAAATTAATATTGCACATTCGTCAACTCCTCCAGTAATTTTGGCTGATGGTGATGATGATAGCAAAAGGTATTGTTGGGTTTGCTTTGCTACTGATGAGGATGATCTTACAGCTCAATGGGTCAAGCCATGTCGATGTAGAGGAACAACAAAATGGGTACACCAAGCATGTATTCAACGATGGATAGATGAAAAACAAAAAGGAAATACAGCAGCAAAAGTATCATGTCCTCAATGTAATACAGAATATCTCATTTTCTATCCTAAGCAAGGTAAAAAGCTAAAAAATATCATTTTATTATACTCAAGATATATAAATTATTTATGTATATTTATATTTATTCTGTTTTGTTATTAAGGCTCAGTTGTTGTTATAATGGATTCAATGGATGCTTTGATTTCAAAAGTTTGTCCTTTTGTAGCCGCTGGTATAGTTGTAGGTTCAATTTATTGGACTGCTGTTACGTACGGAGCTGTATACAGTTATGCAAATTGCTGGACATAAGGAAGGCCTAAGTGTAATGGAACAAGCAGATCCATTGGTTTTATTAGTAGGGCTACCAACAATTCCTGTTATGCGTGAGCTAATTAAATGAAAAGTTAATTTTTATAGTATCACTTAATGGTCTCATTTTTTGTTCTAGTCATTCTAGGCAAGATGGTTCGCTGGGAAGATCAAGTTTTGAGATTTATTCGTAAACATTCCTATAAAATCCCTTTACTTCGCCATATTTTACCAAGTTGGAAGTAAGTTTTTGTGTATGAATTTCTTGATAGTAAAACTAATGAATACTTTTTTCTTCTACTACTAGTCCTCCTACAATAATTGAGAGAGTAAGCCAGGATTTACCACCTCTTTCTGATCCAGTATCTGCAACAAGAATTTTGTGTGGTGCACTTTTGCTCCCAACTGTAGCTACATTATTAGGAAAAGTGTTATTTGAGAATGTAAGGTCCAATTTCCGCAGAGCATTTTTGGTAAGTTGGTGACATGCTGAATATATTTTGATTTATGAAAATTGTAAATTATGATATTTTCATAAATTAGGGTGGAGTTGCATTTATAACGATTAAAGGCGTACTTAGAATATACCATAAACAACAGCAATATGTAAGGCAAGCAGAAAGAAAAATAATCGATTATGCAGAAGATCGACCTAGAGAAAATGGTGATGCAGATTCGGCTGCAGCAACAATTGGAAGTGGATCATTTAGGCCAGAGCCAGATTCTTCGTCTCCAGCTACATCAGTTTCTTCACAACATGACTAGTTGTCACATTTACTTTAATTTGTTTATTATCATGAAAAACGTTGGGTTGTGTATTTTAACAAAAAAATATGTATTTCTTCTTATTATGTAAACCTTTGGAAAAATTTATTGCATGCAAACTTGCTTTATTTAAAAACTTTACTATGTGTTGTCATTTATTATCATGAATTGTAATTACTATAAAAAAGGATTAATTCAAAATCAAATTATTCTCCCAGTGAAGTAAACTGTAAAAACGAAAAGAACTGAATTATGTAATGAAAGGTTTATCTTATACGTAAATAGATACATAAATTATTTATTAGAATCATCGACTCCTTACAAAATGTTTACATATGCAGAAACTATGAGCCTTATTGTTGTTAGAATTAGTAAGTATATTATTGTTTGTTGTATTCAATTTATGTTTTGTGATAATTTTTAACATA
>VCNE01001544.1:0-15029 GCA_009869805.1 Oncopodura yosiiana
AAAAGTCACTTTTTTATAGTAGCATATATTAGAAACAAATTGTCAATGAAATCATTTCATGTGTTAATTTAAATGTTGGTCATTTCATGTATCGCTTTTATCGCCTTTCAACAATTGCCCAACATTTTCTCTATAGATTATTATTCAGAGAGAGATAGCAAGACAATTGTAACATTAGTTTGCAAGTGTTGAAGAGTACTTGATCAGAATAAATATTTGCATTTTAATTTCTTCTTTATAGAGAGATTTGCACATCTGTTAGCTAGTCATTTGGTAGTAATTTGAATCGAGTCCAAGTCACTGATCTGTTATAATTGTAAGGCGTTGTAGGGTATTCATATAAAAACGAGTGTGAATTTTATTTTTCACCTAGAATACATTTAGTTATACATGCTGAGCACATTTATCATTTTATCATGCACATGTTACAACTGTTCTATTCAATCTATAAAGAAAATTCGTAGCACTGAGAGAGAGCAAAAGATTCTTGTTTTTCTCTGTTCTTTTGCTCTTTATTATTATGATCAAATTATTATTATTTAATTTGGTAGTAGATTTTTTCACAAAGGCCAACAAACCGGCAAACAAAGTTGATAATTATTTCAAGATAAAGTAGATGTTGATGTTGTTGCTTTAAGTCGTCCTTTTCTCTTTTCTATATATTTCTTCAGTCATTTACATACCACACAGGTTTAGAAGAGTAAAACTACTCATTACTTTATTCTCAATACATTTCTGACCGTCCAACTTGATACAAAAAACTGTACATCTTTCATAAAGGAAAGAGAGAGAGAGAAGAGGGATGAACCTTAAGAAAACCTTGCTTGACAAGAATAAATAAATAAGGCTAAACCTTTTTCACGCCGCTTTTTTACTTCCATACAAAATATTATTAGTGAGATTAGTTCTGAGCTCACTACAAAAAAGGGCTCACTCACATGTTAGAAACTTTTCTTAATTGGATCAGGCATCAAACAGGCTGCTTAGATTTTTCCTTTCTCTCTCTTTCAATTTATTTCCTCACAACGACTAACGGAAATAAGTCTGAAAAAACATATCATTCAGGAAATACATTATCAACCACTGAGCTCACTACGAAAAAGGGCTCACTCACATGTTAGAAACTTTTCTTAATTGGATCAGGCATCAAACAGGCTGCTTAGATTTTTCCTTTCTCTCTCTTTCAATTTATTTTCTCACAACGACCAACGGAAATAAGTCTGAAAAAACATATCATTCAGGAAATACATTATCAACCTCATAAAACTTTAGCATTATTTTCAATGATATTTGCATGGATCTTGAATATAAAACAGAGAGTCAAATAAGTAGCAGATGGAAGAAAATAGTAAATTGGATTGCGTGTGAGATGATGTACAAAATTATTTTGTACTATACACACAAACAAGCTTTATCAAAAAAGAAACAACAAAAATTGAAGTCATTTAGATTTGTGTAATGATGCATAGTTAAGCTAGAGACGCCGGACTTTACAACAGACAATGAGTAGTAGGAAGGAGCCCTTCAAAAACTAAAGTCCATTTATGATAATATCACCCACTTATTTTAATGTGACTTTTTATTACACTATACATTATAAAAATTTGTCTTGTTTTTTTTCTTATTTATTAGAGAAACAATGGAGAACATGTTAGTTGAACAACAATATTTACGGCCACCAATGCGACCATTTGATTTAGAATTGGCAGGAAGCTCTTTAACTTTAGAAGAGAAAGCATTACTTCAAGCTCGAGCTCAACTCTTAGGCCTAAGAAGTCCATTTCCATCACCAAATCCTCATCTTCCAAATCATATGATGGGTGGTATGAGTTCAAGTCCATTTTCACCATTTGGTTCTCCAATTCCAACAAGTTCTTCATCCTCATCATCATCTCAAGGCTCACGTTATTCTGCAGAGCAAGCTGCAGCTACTGCAGCAGCAATTAATTTAAATGGAAGTTTATCTCAATTATATGCTATGGCTGCAGCAACATCAAGTGCTAATTCACCAAATTCTCGCTCGTCAACATCTCCTGGACAAAATCAACAACAACAATTACCACTTCATATTCAATTATGGGCACAATGGGCAAGTTTACATGGGATTAACACCATTAGCACCAACACTAATTGCACATCATGCTCAAATGGCTGCAGCTCAACAAGCAGCTCAAATGGCGGCTGCTACTAATCATAATAATCATAATAATAATTCATCATCAGCAGCTTGTTCACCAGTTGGAAGTTCACAACCACTTCAAGTTGTGACAACTAGCCCTGCTGGAATGCTAAGTAATGGAAGAAGTAGTTCACCTAATGATGGAAACTTACGTCTTCCTCGTCCTTTTTATGCTATGAGTGCTCATAGTGGTGGAGGTGGTGGAAATACAATCACAACAACTTCTGGTGGTATTGGCCCAATTCCTCTTACAACTGGAGGAAGTATTCATTCAAGATTCTCACCTTACTCCATTCCAATTAATCCAGGCCGAAGTTCTAATCATAGTGGTGGAAGTGTTGGAAGTAGTAATAGAAGTCCTTCTCCAGCTATAATCAACTCACCACCAGATTCACCAACTAACTCGTAAAAAGAATTTAAGAATTTATATACAACAACACAGAATTATAAAACGTTCCTCATTCCAAAGGAGACTATTGACGATGATGAATTTTTTCCTATAAGAATGTGTATATGAATATGAATGGCTTTATTAATTGTATTATTGTACTAGTGTTAAAAATAATTGTATTTGGTTTTTGTACACTGTTTGTCAATATTGTCAAAATGTACTTCACATTGTAACTACACTGTAAAGAAAGAAGAAACTAAAATCTCACATAAATCTCATATCCCTATATACAGTATTGAACTATACAAGAATTTAACTTAATCATAAAATATATTCCATATCGGTCGCTTTAACTGTGGTAATAAAATAATTTTAGTGTTAGACTATAAAAACATATGAATGTACAAAATGTTTAGAAATAATAAATAAGGTGTGTTGTTTGAAATGTATGATGTAAATGTTTGCATATGTTTGTCATTTGAATTATATATACATATATAATCATGTATTTAAAATAAATTGTGGTATAACGGGTACGTCGTATATTAATCAATAGAAAATGTTTAAAAATCTTTAAATATGCACACCACAAATATTGTAGTTGTGTATATAGTGTATCAATAAATAATGAATGTTTATCACACATCAAGTATACTTGTATTTAAATCCAGCACTTAAATATTTGTCAAATTAATATTACTGCTGGCTTACACTCTGTTACCTATAATACAAAAAAATGTGTATTCCTTCATCTATTATATGACAAGAAATAAAATTGAGAAATCATTCAGTGAATCCCTTAAAAAAATTGTACAATGTTGATTTTCTCTGCTGCATATATAGTTTCATAGTACATTTTCTAAAGTATTTGTGCTGTAGGAAGGAAGAAGAGAGGAAAGAGATGGGAAATGAGATAGTTTTGTAGAGAGAGTAAAATAGGGAATGTGAAACTGAGAAAACTATATAAAGTATAAATATCTCTTTACTGCTACGTGCTCTACAAAAGAAGGAAGAGTTGTTGGAGAGAGAGAGAGTTGAGGATAGAGTTAGGACTTGGTGATATAATGTGAGTGCAATTTAGGAAGGAAAGAGCATTTTCACTGTTAGCGAGATAGAGTGTCAAGTTGAAACCATTAGTGGCTTATCGCTTTCCCAAAATGGATGCAATATTTTCTCAACTTATCTCTTCTTCTCTCTTTCTCTCTCAATCGTCTATCACAATTCTGGACACTATCTACAACCAAACTTGGATTTCGTCGCATGAGTCTCACTTTTGTGCAAAATCAAAGTTTTGGAAACTTTTGAGTCTAACACACAAGAACTTATTCACATATGCCTGTCACACGTGCTCATTACTTTAACTACAAGAAGCTAAAGAACTCTCGAGTTTTCACATTAAACTTTTCTAAACTGCAATCTATATATGTGGAATTATCACAAATCCAACTCTGATTAAAAATTGCTTGAGGTTACGTGTGAAAAAGTATATGTGAGTCTTAATCTTTAAACTTTAGTATTTTCATATCACATCATTCTTTTATTATTCACCATCCTTTATACATTAACTTACTATAATTAGGCTTGTATGTTGAACCTCTTTTTTTTAACCACCTGGCTATATTTATGTCGAGCCTTTGGTCCATCTTCCTCATCTTTAAGTAAACGACAAATGGCTTTTTTCTCTTCAAAATTTCTTTTCGTTTCATCAAATCTTTTGGTTTTACCAGTTATCATACAAGTATATTTGAGTAACCACTTTTGTCTCACTTGCTCTTCTTTTTCAACAAGTTTTTTCGAGAATCGTTTTACTGAAGCAAGATCCAATTTTGGCTTACGTAAAAGATCCCTTCTTATACGAGTTGGATCATCACATACACTAAAAATAATTGGATAAACCTTTCCATCACGAAAATTCAACAATTTGTTTTCATAAGCTGCTCTAGCATTTGTAGTATGTTTATTTAGAATCTCAGTTCTTATTGCATATTCTTCAATAGCTCTAAATTCCAATTCTATATCTTCCAAATATCTCTCTTTGACAAAAGGTATTTCATTTGCTTTTCTACTACTAGGTTTAAATGATAAATTTAATGTTTTAGGTCTTCTAGCTTTAATTAATTTAATTATTGATTGGATTTTATTAGCCTGTTTCTTTTCTAAAGCTTCCACTTCTTTCTGATAATTTTGTAATTCTGCTGTCCATTTATTACCCTTTTTAAGAAGTAATTCCTTTTTGTATTTCTTCTCTGCTGCTTTTCGCTCTTCAATTTTTTGACGACGACGCTCTTGAGATTTTGCAATCTCTTTTTCTTCATTGACATTTAAGAATTTTAGCCCATTCTACAGAATCAATTGTATTTTGAACTTCTGGCCAATAATTTCTAATTGCATCAACCATATCAACATCTTTAGCTAATCCAATTGATTTCAAAGTTGGTGATGATTTTGGAGTATGAATTAAATATTTAAAATTCTTTGTATTTTTTTCACTTGTCCGAGCAGCACGGCGTAGAGCAATAGACGCTTGTAAATCTTTTTGTACTACATTGGCATCATAACTTCTACAATAGTTTAAACTTGGATCAATCTTTATTAGAGAACGACATGGTTTAATTGGTTTCATTTCTAATTTTGGTTGTGGCATACAACTATATTTATTGTTAATTTTTGTAAGAGTTTTCTCAACATCTTTTAGCATTACGTTACACATTACTTGTTTTCTTCTTTGAATATCTTCTGTTTGAGCTTTACGAATATCTCGAAGTAGTTTAGAGTAGCCTTCTGTTTGAGTTGGAACTAGAGGATCTTCCATCATTGGATTAAATATATTTGCAGAAGGATATTCTCTAGCTCCATAGCTGAATATTTCTTGGACAAATGTAGAATTTTGAGAATCTTCATATTTACATGTGAGACTTTTATCAGCATCAAGTAGCTGTGTAGCGTCATCAGAACATTTACATGAGCCTTGATTATTGCGTAGCATTAAATATAAATTTGTTGATGACAATTCAGTCTTGTCTTCTAAATCTTTACATTGACCACTATCACGATGAGTTTGCTTTTTATTATCACACTTTTTCTGAGAGCAACGTGTACAAGCAAATAAGCCCCCTCTTTTCGATTGTTCTTTAAGTAATTGCTTTCTATAAGACAATTCTTCACCTAAAGCAAACATCTCACCTTGAGCAGCATCGACTAAAGGATCTAAATAAGCAGCTTCTTCACTCATTCTTGAATGCATAACAATATATCTATCCCAATTTGTATGGATCATAGCAAGTACTTTTGAGGCTACACGTTTAGCATGAGCCACTTTTGCATCCATATCTGCACCCCACCACTCCATTCTTAAATTATACCAATACTTTTTTAATTGATCTTCAAGCCATTTTCTTACACCTTCATAAGTTACGCCAAAATTGTATATGGCGTCTTCCAATTCTTTAATTCTTGCCTTAAGTTCTGCTATGTTTTGTGGCATATTAGCAATTATCTCTTGTCGCTCTGCAAGAGCTTCATCAAGGTCTTTTAAATAAGTTTCTAGCACTGTACCCCAGATTTTCAATTGATTATCAACAGATTGTCTTTCTTTTTCTTTTTGATCAAATAATCTTTCTTAAATCTGCATATTTACGATTCAAAGTATGAAGATGATTTGTATTTTTTTGATATTGGGGTTGAGACTCTTTAGTTTCATTCCAATCTTTATTTTCTAATTCATTTACTTCATCAACTAAATGTTGTAAGTGTTCTTCTAATTTTTCTGTAGCTCTTGTTACATGATCACATAAATATTTAATGATATACTTTGCCTTATCAAAATGAGTTCCTAATAATTCTTTCATTTTGATATGTAACATTCTCCAAATTGTTTTTAATAATCCACCAGCTCCAGTACAAAGTTGACATTCAGGATCACCGTAGATGCCACCATGTGATAATGGTGGTGGAATTTGTGGTATAGGATCACCACATATTATTTCTGCTCGTAGAGAACCTTCACGTTGTTGTCGTATTAATCTTGGATTTAATTTTGTTAATGGTAATCTTGAGCGACCTAATGATGGTTTAACANGGTAATCTTGAGCGACCTAATGATGGTTTAACAGCTGGATTTAGATTTGTTGGTAGACCCCATTTCTTATTTAATTCTTCAATATCTCCTTTACTCATTGGTTTTGAGAGTCGAGTAAATTCAATTGGAAACTTTGGTAGATTTGGAACTGGTTTTTGTACTGCTTTCTTTTTCTTCTTCTTTTCGCCAACAGGAGCAATGAGTGGCTTCTTTTCTTTTTTGTCGGTTGTGTACATAAAATCTTCAAATGGTTCTCCATGATATCTTGTGAATGAGATGAGACCTAAAAGGAAGTTAGGTAAGTGAGAATTTCAAGTTTTATGAATCTATTTGTTTATAGTTTACCAAATACGTCAAGATCAATTTTTCTCAATCTAGCTTTTGTTCTTCCTCCTTTCTTTTTCTTGCCTTTCTTTCCTTTACTTTTAGCCATTTTGATGAATATTCAAATATTTTTTGAGTTTTGACGAGACCTTGCACTGAGCTTTTGAATAGCTATAAAAGAGTTTTTTTGAATTAGAAGTCAAGAATCGCTTGTCCATCTTTGCTTCCAAAGTTGTTTTCTGTTGCTTAGTATCGCTACCTACAATGCAATGTGATAATATTTTTTCTAAGACATAAATTAGATTCTTGCTTCAATTAAACTGGCTGAGAATTTGTTGAGAGCCCAGCATGAAAGATTGTTTCGGCAAGTTTTTTAGTACAAGACCAACCAAGACGAAGAAGAAGTAAATGAATTTATGAATTTCAGATCAAAAATGTATATGTGTGAGATCTAAAAGTCATTTAACTTCTTTGGCACAAATGAGATGAGAGTGTTGTATTGTAGTAGATAGCTTAGATATATAAAATAGATAGATGTAAAAAGAAGAGCCGAAGAATGAGTTATGAGTTAGAGGCGTGAACATCACTCGATATATTTTGGAAGCCCTGTAATTTTCATTGTAGAGGATTAATTAACAAAAAGTATTTCACGATGATGACAGGTCGAGGCAAGAGGCAGTATGAGTGAATTTCAAAACTACTTTTTATTATTTTGAGGAATTTGTATTCATTGCCATTTCAGAACATTACTATACATATCTACTAAATAAAATATATATATATTTTGTATTTACTTCTACTACATTGAGAATAACATATATAGTGGTGAATGAATGATGAAAGAAGTAATTAACTTCATTTCCAATGTTTCTATATAAGGCACACACTATCAATTTAGGTCTAAAAAAGGCTTACCTTCTTCCTTCTCACCTCTTCTATCATCATATAAACCTTAGATAAAACCATAATACACGTGTACTCTTATTCTCATTTCATTTTAGCCGACAAATAATATCCTCACGTCAGATATAAGGAGTACTACACAACTATAATGAGAAATGGTGTGAAAAGGCTGTATATTTGGTGTTGTATGGCGTGGCGACGAGACGTTATCAGACTCTTCTGATGATGAACCTTTTCTTCTTCATTTTTTGAACAAATTAGTCTCTTCGTGAAAGATGGATTGTTTTATTTTTCTCTTTCATCTGCAGTTGTACAAAGATAATTAGTTCATTAGATAGAGGACGATTGCACGTATAAGGGTATAAACAACATTTCAAGAGAAAAAGATTCATAAGGCGTGGCTTTCTGCTCTCTCGGACTAGAGAGCAAAATGCACTTATGAGAGAATGAATAAATAATAATAAAGCTGAGAGTTGAAACTATTTTTAGATTGTGAACTCACATCTGCTCTTTTGAGAGAAAGAGATGAAACTCTACTATCATAATTGATGAGTTGAGCTGACCACATCACATATACACCTTTCATTAAAAGCTCAAGGCACTATCAAATTATGATTGACTTGTGCTCGTCAACTCAAATCTAAATATGTGTATGCTATTATTATTATCTCAACATAATCTTTCTGACTTGACTACTGGAAGGAAATTTTTCATTGAATTATACCTGCCTTGCAGCTCTAAACTGCCACTTTTATGTATATTGACAAGAGATTAATGAATTACAAGGTACATTAATATGAACTTAGTTGTTCGAACTAACTACAACAACAGCATGTGGCTATTGTTGTTTGACACTTGGAGTTAGTTTTAAGAGGTTTGATTGTAAACTACAGCTACTGGTCCTTAGATGACCTGATTTATAACACAAAGTATAATTGCCTAACCCGTTTTCCACACAATTTACATTTTACTTGACTAAAAACTTTCTTCGTTCTCTTTATATCATTAAAAGAGATTAAAGCAAACGTATAGCCTTTGGCCACTACTTAAATCCTCTTTGCTTAATTACTTGTTAATTATACAGTTTACATGGACCTAAAAAGAAATTAAGTCAATGCACTGCCTCAAAGAAATTAAGCTTCCAGCTTTAGCATTTTTGATTGCATAATGTTGTCTTTGATATCTTTAAGCAATTAGCCACTTAGAGTTGTACTTATATTTTTTATGATGCAAGAGTTCAAAGTTTTTAAAAGGTAAAAAAAATCTATTTTCTGATGCCCTGTTGTTATTATTACAAGCGAATATAAATGGGTAAAGAAGAAGAGAGTATATAATTCATTTGAGTATAAAAAGTAGTCAGCAGTTTGTGTGACACGTCATGAGGTAATAATAGTTCTTTTCTACTATAGTAGTCAAGTTAGTATAAATCTAAATGGGCATGAAGAAAAAAATAAATTTTAAATAGCATTCATAACATACGTATTAGACAGGAAGATGTATTATATGTGTCTCTGTGTAAAAATGCATCTTATACACAATGTATAATGCACTAAACTCCTGTGAGATATATAAATATACAAAAGCCCACATCATATAAAATGAATAACAATAGCTCTTGACTAGGTCACAGGTCAATATTAAACTCTACATGAGGTCAACGATGCCACCCTGAAATCCTGACCATAGTTGCCACTAACAAATGAGTCTTGTCACACACAATACCTTTCACAGTTTCACATTGGCTCCTTTTTTTCTCTCTCTCTCTTCTCCATGTGTAGTAACAAACTAAAACTTTCATTTCAAACCATTTTTTTATATCTGAACTTAGAATTCTCAGTTTTAGCGTTATACGACATAAGAACCAAAAATCTGTCGAAATTTCCAACATTTCTACGGGAGATTGTAGCATTTGCATATGAAAGTAGTTTCATATACTCTCATCTCTGTTGGTGAGTAAGACTCTTTTGTCTTGTTGACATTTCATCTCTTTTCCCATGTCAGTTTAAAACTTTTTTGAGCTCAGTGCAATCTCTACTCAACTAATTATTTATGACTTGTTGTATTTTTTTTGTGTCACTAAGAAAATCTGCTCAACTCTTCTTCATTCTGTTATACACTTGACACTTCAGCTACTCTCTCTCTCTCTCAGAGGGTGAGATGAGAGGAACAAAAGTCAGAAATAAAGCTATTATGCGACATGTTATGTCACACATTTGCGTCTTTTTGTTATCACATTTACCCTGCTGACTTTGTATATAATTCAGTAGTATATAAGTTTCTCTCTTACTTTATCAAATCAAAATTTCATCTCAAAAGTTCTTATTGTTAGTATTCCATGTTGTCATTTGAACACTTGTGTAATCCTACATTTGAGATGAAGAGTAAAAGTTTAAATATGTTCTATAGATGATGATGCAAAGATAAGCAAAGGACACAGTAGCAAAAGAAGAAGAGTTCTGTATACAGAAGTTTATTATTCACAAATTCTCAGATGAGAAAAAGGATTAGACATTATAGTGAAGATGGACATTATCTTGTAAGATTTATTACTTAAAGTAGCACTGTGCAGTAGCTAAAATCTAAAATCATGTGTCATTTTAGAAGAAAAACTTTGGACATTAGAAATACTACTTATGTGACTCAAACAGCACAGCAGTAGTAAGAAAGTAATGTCAACTTTTCATATTCTTTATGGAGATTAATGTAAATCTGATTTGAGAAAAGTGAAGATTTTCAGTAGTAGTTGAAAAACTTTTTGGACAACAGTATAATTCTCTGGAACTAATTTTTTTGCTAAAGGTAGTGAAGTGACAAACATAAAATTACTACATAAATTCTTGAAAATCCTTGTCAGTCAGTCTTCGTCTACTCAACTCAAAAAAATTGTAACTAGTGGCACACGTCAAATGTAATTGTTTTACTACTATACATATAAAAGCCTTTAGAATTTCTTTTTCTTCAACGTCAAATTTGTCTGTCACAAAAAGAAGCAATATTTTACTAGATTCATTTTTTCGTCCACTGCTCTACATTTAAGTGACAAGTAAAACGTGTTGGAATTTATTTTACTCTGCTATAAAATTGTTGAAATTTTTGTCCAGCTATTTCAATGTCACAAAAATTTTGATGTACGGATGATCTGGTTATTATTTGACACTCCTGGGAATATGCATTAAAATTCAAAACGGCGTTTTAATTTAACATTTACAAATGACTAAAAAAAGTCAGATTGCTATTGAGTCAGATTGAGTTCACAAGTTTATATACATATATTTTCTCTGAATTTTTCTTTCGTGAAAGATGAGTTTTTCTACAAATCAACAGAGAAGAAGAAACAGCCTTTACACATACTTAGCTCAACTTATTATAATCAAAGTTGACTTGAAGGGTACTCTATAACAAGAAAAGGTTTTTCTCTTCAAAAGTTTCTTCTTTAAAGGTCAAGAAAAGTGGCTTAAAACTTTAAGGATGTCGGCAACACAAACTCTATATGCTCTAGCTTATCCCTAATCACACACGATTCTTTAGTTTATAAAAGTTCTTTCAATCCTCATATGATGTACAACATAGTAAATGTAAAAAAAATATCCGACAACAAGACAAGTGGTTAGAGATGATTCCTTATGTACATTCCTTCCTGCAGAGAGTTAATTTGTTCTGTGTCATTTTCATTCCATTATCCATTCAAAACTGATATTTCATTTTACTTTCAGTTATACAAGTTGCACTCACTTATAGATACTCTCTTTAACCTTTTTCATAAGAAAAATCAAGAGATGCTATTACATATTTTTGAGTAGAGAAATTCCTACCAAATAACTGATTGTTTAAATTGTTTAAAAAAGAGTAATGCCGACCTTTTTTATGCCTTGAGGATTTTCTTGAATCTCTGTTCTCTCTCTCTCTCTCAGTATATGATCCCTTATGCCTTATGTACATTCCTTCCTGCAGAGAGTTAATTTGTTCTGTGTCATTTTCATTCTATTATCCATTCAAAACTGATATTTCATTTTACTCTCAGTTATACAGGTTGCACTTACTTATAGATACTCTCTTTAACCTTTTTCATAAGAAAAATCAAGAGATGCTATTACATATTTTTGACTAGAGAAATTCCTACCAAATAACTGATTGTTTAAATTGTTTAAAAAAGAGTAATGCCGACCTTTTTTATGCCTTGAGGATTTTCTTGAATCTCTGTTCTCTCTCTCTCAGTATGTGTGTGGCTTATTACTACAGGAAGTATTCCAACGATGAAATTTTTGTATGAGAAAACACAGCATGAGATGTGTACACTGGACGCAGTAGGGAGGTAATTAAGACAGATTAAATAGAAATAAATTTTCTAATAATTTCATCTGACAAATTGAGTAAAATTATTTTATAACTCTCATAACTCTTTTATTATTATTCCTTCTCACATTTCTCTCTCTCTCTCAGTCTCATTAGTACTATCAATTTCCTGTCTTAACAACTAAATGATGAATTTGTCATTTCTGTTGCAACCTGTATTTAAAAACTATTTTGGAACTTTTTTTCACCGTCAGGAAGTTACTCATTTTCGTGGGAACAACGGAAGAAGACAACAACAAATAGATTATGAATGCCAAGTGTCACATATATACAAATGTACCATTTCATAAAGTACACTTAAAGTCCTCCCATCCATCAAATTGATGATCATTCATATATACGTATGTAAGCTCCTTCTAATATGTATCATGATCGTTTTCCACTATAATTTTTCACGTCGACAACTACATAATCCCTTAAGAGTATAGTCAACTTTTAAAGTCCACTTGAAAAACACCATTGTTACTTTAATGTGCTACCTGTCAAAATACTGTGTGAAAAATCATATCTATACAGAGAGGAAGAAGATGGAGAACACAATGACTTTTTCTATACACGCCTTGTTAGACACATTAAATATTATAAATTGTCTTTCTCTTCTTCTACTGTTTGAGACTAAAGCTCAACTTACACACTCCCTTTTTGTCATCTGGTTAGCATTTAGAAAAACTGTGTGGACATTAGAGATTTTTGTATGAGCCAAACTATAAATGTCACGACAATAGTGTTTCCAATGTTCAATGCTCATTGTCCATGTAGGTGGCAAGAGTAAAGTTGTGACTTTTGAGTTGGGTGGTCGCTGCGCTTCATAGAGGCAAAACAGAAGTGCCTCTTTTTTCTTCACAAAAGCGTCAATAAGTTTTTCCAAACCTAAGTAATAAGAGACAATAAGGTTGAGACCGTTGTGCTAAATGAGTCTTCTATCTCGTATATTCCTTTACGTTTCTATTATAGTTTCTATTGGACGATGACTGCTGTAAAAGAAGAAAACTGTCGACTGTCACAAAACTCAGCAAGCAGTCAGTGTTGTTGTTGTACGTATGTATCCATCTGCAAAATTATGACAATAATATTGTCAATGGCACACGAACTGTAAAATTGGAACAATTGTTGTAAATAGAGCATCTAAGGTCTGACTATATATACAGTCATTTAGCAAAATGATATATGAGACTTGTATATCTTTTAGCAAAAGGGTTTTAGTATATAGTAAAGGGAATCTTGTATTGATTTGTAAAACTTTTGAAAAATACTCCAGACTGTGAGACTATATATATGAGCTGTCAGTTGAAGTCATAAAGTCGTAAATTCATCTGGGAAGCAATTCATGCAGAGTTATTTTATTAGAGTAATTGTAATATTTTAAAAGCCCTGTTAGCAACACTCTCTTCAATGTGTCAATTCTCATTGTTGTAAATTACTCTGACCACTTATTTTGTCGTTGTGTGTTGGACCTACATCCGCTTTCTTCGTGTGAGTTTCTTATACTACAGCATATAAATTTCTCTATAACCTGCAAAATGAATAATCAATAGAAAAAGAGATGAGAGATAGACAAGTGAGAAGTGACTGACAAGAAAAGGAAATAAGTTGTTTTACAACTATCATATAGAGATATGTATGTAAAAAAAAGTATGCAAATCATTATGCTGACAATTCCGTTATCTTCCACACTAATTGTACAACAAGGTGTACAAAAGAAAAAGACAGTAATTAATTGAAACTGAGGAAGCTAGAGAAGAAACGAGGGTTACAATTATTAGCACGAAAGAGTAATATGTGGAATGCAATTGACGACGAACATGCATGTTATAATAAGTTGTGTACATGTTACACACACACAAGAAGAATAATGGATCAGCACGCAACTAAGATGCAAATTAGTAGCATTTTCTCTCTCTCTCTCAAACTTTAATTGTTTTTTACAAACTGATACATATTTATGTTCTTTTCTGTTAGCAAATAGAGCATTTCCCTGTGAAACTAGAGTATGGCTTTATACATCTAAAGAGAGCTTAAACTCATAATAATTAAATTTCTGTCGTCCTACTTTTATTTCTGAAAAGCAACAAAGTCCAGTCCTTGGATCAACAACATTGGGCCAGATGGCGTTTATTTAAACGGAAGCATTTTTATTACCTGTTCAATTAATACCTTTTTGTCAGATATGGTATGGTATAGCTTAAGTATAAACCCAAAAAGTTGAGTCGCAAGAGAGTTGCAACAAGAAGTTGATGGAAAAGGTGTACAGGAAATCTGATATCTACGTGAACTACCTATGGAGTAACAAATTACATGCAAGAAGAAAACTTTTTTTCTACAAACCTTCTCTTGAGTAATAAGAGAAGCCATTAGTGGTAAGTGGTATTTTTCTGGAGTAAGAAGAAACCAATATGACCAACATTTGGCACTCTTTTCTGGAGTATATATATAAGAACGGATAAGGAAAAGAGAAATAATGAGTTGCAATTGCATGTTTCAATCACATTTATCTTGTTGCCACACCACACCATAGAGAAACGCTAATTCATTCACAGCTAAAGAAATTCACATTTCACTCATATGCAATTTCTAAAGCTCTCATCTTTATACTTTTGGATTATTGGAACTTTCGTCGAGTATACACAAAAATTCTTTTAGTTCTGATTTAAAATGAGTGCTACTTCTCTCTATATATTGGTTAATGTAGTACATAATATTAGGAGACCTGCTTTTTATTGCCTGCAACCTTTTGCGGTTTGACGCTTTAATCTACAGCCAAGTTTTTTTCATAGTATTATACATTACATTAGTATATAGAG
>VCNE01001545.1:0-13352 GCA_009869805.1 Oncopodura yosiiana
GTGATGTCATAATTTTCATTATAAATAATTTAATAAACTTTTCTCTTGATCAGCTGCTGTACAAGTCACTAGATCAGATGAATATGTCATATTAACCAGTGAAATAGAAGAAGAAGTCAAATTACACAATCCTCTTTCTGTTCGTGTGAAAGCAATCAAAGATTTGACAGAGTCAGCAAAATTACGTCGTGTAGAGAATGTAAGTTGTAAATATACATTATCAGCACTTTTAAGTAATAAAACGACCTTGACTATATAAAAATTGCTTTTCTTCTTATTATGTTACAACTATATATATATTTACAGCACATAATTGAAAAGCTATGGGCATTACTTATTGATTTATTTGACGCCAAAGTTCCAAAGGAGGCTAGAGTAAGTATATTAATTTAATTAAAATTAATTATGTTTATTCTTATTATATCTTCTCTTTTTTAGCATGCAACATTTGGACTATTTATAACCCTGTGCCAAAACCAATTAGATAAAACTGGTTACTTCCAAGCTAGATTATTCAATTTTATTAAAACACATGATATAGTCGAAGATATTATACCCCGGTTTGAATTACTCAAAGCACTTACAGAAAATGGCCGTGATGTTACTTATTTTAATGACAAAATTGGATGTTTAGTTTTATCATGGATATCGGCTCCATCAATTACAACAATTAGCATTAAAGAATTTATGTCTTTCTTAGAAAATATAATCAAAAGAAATCAGTGCTTTCTTGATCAGGATGTTCTTACTGGAATTGTTAGAAGTGTTTGTCTGATTACTTGTACATGTACAATCAAAGAAGATATTCTTCATTGTCTAACTGTTCTTGAAAGTGTTGTTAGTTATGGACTTCCTCCTGACTCTCTTTCAGATTTTATTGGAACAATTTGTCGTACAGTAAATATTGATGTGCTATGTCAAACAAGTTGGAAAATTATGCGAATGTTACTTGGTACAGCATTAGGTCATTCTGGATTACATACTTTGTGCATTTTAATGGAATCAGCAGATCGTACAGAAGATGTAGCAATTACTCGTGGAGGTATTTTTATATTTTATTTTTATTGCGCGAATCTTTTTCTAAAATATTTATTTATTTTAATATTTTTACAGCTGTATTTTTCGTTGGAGTTGTGCTTTGGGGAAACAAAATGATTCGTTCATTAAAATATAGTCCAAATACTGTTTTATCATCATTTATTCAATCTTTGGATCGACAACATCCTTTGGTAACTTATGAAGTAATTGTTCGTGTACAAGATCTAGTAAGATGTAATGGTGATCAATTGCAATCAATTTCATGGGATCTCATTTTGAAAATAATTAATAAAGTTATTAATTATTCTCATCCACCATTTCTAACAACAACTAATAACTCTACTACAAGTCAACAACAACAACAAGATCAATATTATAACAGAAAAATAACTCAAACTGTTACTGAAACATTAAATGCAATCGAATTAATTGTGGATACTGGCTCATTTTGTGGTAATATTGAAAGATTTTATGAAGTTATTGACTCAAGTTGTGAATATCGTCCTGCATTGTCAGTAGAAAAATTATTACAGTACAAAGTTAATACTTTTCTCCAGTCATCTAAACCAGGATGGTTTATAAATCTTGTTAATTTTGCTGATCGTCATTATAAACAAGAGAAACGTTCTGGATTAAAAGTCAAAGCATTAAGTCATATTGCTAAAGTCTCACTTTTAAATAGAGATTCACATGAAGAAGAATTGATTGATAAAGTTATATTACCAAATCTAAAAAATCTTGACCTTGATACTGATTGTGTTTCAAGACAAAATGGTGTAAAATTTCTTGTGGATTTTCTTATGGAATGTACATGTAAAAAAGGTCATGATTTACTAAATATTTTAGAAAAAATTGTTAATCGACCTTATACTGAAATGGAAATGACAGCTATAGATACTGTTCATATTTTTACCGAAAGTGATGTTGTTGATGTTTCAACTGCTGTTAAAGGACTAATTCAATTATTTCAAAAGAAAATTTATCATTTACCATCATCACTTGGTGTAGCAGCTTATAAAATTCTTGTGAAACATCTTGCTCAACATTATAAGAAACCATCTATTTTGGATACTTGTAGTACTATTCGTTATATGGTAAGAAGAAATTATAATTTATTATATTACTGATAATCATTCGTTGTCCTTCGTTCGTTTTTCTTTCTCAGATTTTTGAATGTTTCTTTCAAATTCGAGCCAATTCACATTATCATCTTGGATTTCCTAATCGAGCTGGTGTTGTACATTCATATAGCCCATATTTAGTAGTAGATCATCGAGATGGTGAAAAATTAGATGTAGGTGGTACAAGTAGTGGTACTCAATCTAATCAACCACCAACAACACCTACTCCACAATCATCTCAACAACCAACAGAAGAAAATTCTACAACAACTGAAGGAACTGTTAGTACTACAGAAAACGATGATCAATCTGGACAACAACAATCATCAGCTCCTCCTACTATTACTGTACCTACTGCACCAACAGTTACTTCAATATCTTTGACAGCTGCATGTAAATTAGTTGTGAGTAGTTTAAAAACTGAAAAAGACTGGAAAGTACTTGAGCTTGTATTACATCAAATTCCTCAAGTAATGGAAAACAAAGCATTAATTCTATCAAAACATGGAAATGACATTGATTACTTGGCAAATGCACTTTGTTCAATGGTAACAGATAAAAGTCTGCAACTTCCCGAGTCTCTTCGTGGTATACCACCAAAATTTTCTCGTTCAGATTTTCAATCTTATTTATTTCCTGTACTAACATCTCTAGTATCATATCATACTCATTTGGAAAGTTCAGTTACAATTGAAAATTGTTAAATGTCTTGAGCTTGGATTAGTTAGTAAAAGATCACGTTCATGTATTTTATCACTTTCTGTATGTACTCTGGAAATGAAAGATACAATGCACAAATTACTACCAGAAGTTTTATTAGCTTTATCAAAAATTACACCAAAAGTTGATATAGCTATACCAGTTTTGGAATTTTTATCAACAATGATTCATCTACCAAGAGTTTTTGCTTCATTTGTTCAAGATCAATATATGTCAATTTTTGCAATTTGTTTACCATATACAAATCCATTTAAATTTAATCAATATACTGTCTCTCTTGCTCATCATGTTATAGCTATGTGGTTTTTAAAATGTCGTCTAACTTTTCGACGTGGATTTGTAAGTTATATTATAAAAGGATTAGAAACAAATGTATGGGGTCCACTTGAAGAAGAACAAAATAGAAGAAATGCTTTAGAATTAAGAAATGAAGATTCATCAAATCGTAAAAGAAGTTCTAGTCTTACAGACTCGAAACCAAAACATCGCGAAAGACCAATTTCTGGGCATGTTAATGCAAATCATGCACCAGCATTACATTCAATTGCAGCTGGACCAAGCCGACAAGGTATAGGACAATCACCAACACCAGCAGTTGATAAAGCACTAATAACATTTCATCAAGAATTAACAGAAACATGTGTTGATTTAATGTCACGTTATGCATTTGCTGATTGTTCTGCTTTGCCTACAAGATTTCCTTCAACAACTTTCCTTTTATGTGGAGGTCAATCACAAAGTTGGATAATTGATAATAAAATTGTAACTATTACAACAAGTGGATGTTCTCAAAAAGAATTACGAGATGGACTTTGTGATAATTGTTGGTTAATTTGTAAAAAACAACGAGCAACTAGTGGTAGAGGAGGAGGTGATGATGTTGATGCTAGAAATTCATCAACAAAAAGTTTGATTTCATCAGAACATGGTGGTGGTCTCTCATCAAATTTGGCTAATCGTAGAAGAAGACATTGTTCAGAATTTGCTACTAGTTCAAGTAGTTCACAACCAAGTGGTGGACAAGTTTCTTCTAGAGTTGTTTCACAAAATGATAGTACTGGAGGAGGAAGTGATAAGAGATTAGATAATACTAAAGCAAAAGATGATTTACATTTGGAACATAAACTATCTGGTAGTAATGCTGATGGAATTGATGAAAGTATAATAAGTAGTACAACAACAGGATTTTCATCTCCAATGTTGACTGAATTATCTCTTAAGCCAAAGAATGATCATTTAATGTGCACTTGTTGGTGCCAAGGATGGGCTGAAGTACAGATTCGACATGCAACAGGAAATTCTTCATTTATGATGAGAATACAAAATCATATTGGAAATTATGCTACAATGGATTTACCTATTAAAGAATTATCATCTGTGTACCTTAACAATGTGTTTGATATTTCATCACATAGTGACTCTATAGACTCAAGTATGCAAAGTTCTAATATGTCTTCACCAACAACATCAACAAAAGATTAGTCCAATCATCTCTCAAGATTCTGGAACTGCAGCTTCTCCACCTAAAACCCCTGATGATCCTCCTACTACTAATAATGAAATTGGTGGTAAAGAAAATAAAGAACCTAGTATGTGATCGTAGAAAGATTCCAGTAATACGTTCTAGTTCATCTCCTGAAGTTTCTCCAAATTGGAAACCACCAGCAATTGCAAGACAAAAAGAAATTGAAGAAGAACAAGATGAGTTGACAGAATCAGGAGAAATTAAAAAAGTGGAATCAACAACATGTCAGCAGCAACAACAAGTAGAAAATAATGTTGTTAGTGATGAAGTAGCAAGAACTGAAGATAAGGAAATTGCAAAAATAATAACAGAAAATGATTCGTCAGCTAATAATACTCCTCTACCACCACCAGTGTCTAAAAGTCAACAAATCAAAGGCAACACATCACCATCATCATTTCATTGTTATAGTAGTTGTGAAGCAATACCAGAAGAAGTTGTTAGTCAAAAAGTTAATAATGAAACACGAAATTCTACACCAAGTTCTTCTAACAATAATCAACAATTTTCTTCTGCTTCTCAACATAATCATAATAATGATTTAACACCAATATCAAGAAGTAGATTATCAACAATTTCTGTTGTAACTCCTGCAATGAGAAATACAGCTCCTGGAATTAGACGTATGGTATCTTTAGGACCAGAATATAATTCACCATATAAACCTACAACTGGGCCTGAGCCTGCTGGTAAATTTACACAAGACATTTTTCTATAATTTTAAGAAATCTAATTTATTATAAATATTTACATATATTTCAGGTATCAGATCAGGCGTGAGTCCAAGTTTTATTTTTCTTCAACTTTGTGCTCAAGGTTTTTTTGGTCATGGTTCTAAACCATTATTATTACCACAAGCACATGAACAACGTATTAAAGTTTTTGATTATACTCAACCTTATGAAACGCACAAAATTGGTGTTGTCTACATTGGACCTGGACAAGCTAGTAATGAAACAGCCATTTTTCAAAATCAATATGGATCTTCACGTTATCAAGAGTTTTTACATGGACTTGGATCATTAATTAAATTAAAAGAAGTTGATTATCAAAAAGTTTATACTGGTGGATTAGCAAAAGATGGTGCAGATGGAGATTTTTCATATATTTGGCAAGATGATGTTATGCAAGTAATGTTTCATGTAGCTACTTTAATGCCAAATAATGTCAAAGATCCATCAGGAAATTCTAAAAAGAGACACATTGGAAATGATTATGTAACAATTGTCTATAATAATAGTGATGATGAGTTTGACATTTCAACAATTAAGGTAAGTATAGAATCAATTTTATATTATTAAAAATAAATTAGTTGTAACTATTTAATTATTTTGTTTCAGGCACAATTCTTGTATGCTTGTATTGTAATTCAACCGTTGGATCATAGAACAAATCGTGTAATGGTTAAAGCTAAATCAGTTTTATCTGATCATATTGGACATACTGAAGCTAAAATTGTATCTGATCAAAATCTTCCTATTATGGCAAGACAATTGGCATTACATTCTAACGTAAGGAATTTGATTAGATATTATTTTAATGAAGATTTTCATGATAGTTAATTAAGTAATGTTTATTTATACAGCTGGCATCTGAAATATTTCAAAGAATGCAACAAAAAGTAGAACCCTATGCCTCCAATTGGTTGGAGCGCTTAAGAAAGATTAAGGACATCAAAGCAAGATTATTAGCTGAGCGTGGTGTCAATACTGCAGATGATCCAAGAGCCAGTACTGGAACTCTGGATGCGATAACTTCGCACAAAAGGTTGTTTAATGTTGACGATTTTACAGAATATGTTTAAAAGTTGACTATATGTATCTATGAATTCAAAACTTGTAAAAGGATAATGTTTTTCCTCATGAATCAACATTATCCTTTCATACGGCATCAAAGTTTAGCTTTAGCATTGTGCTAAATACACTTTGATGTCTCAAAACGTTTCTTTTTTTTTGTTTTTCTTCTATATTTCTTTATTGTTATAATTAATTTAACGTACAAAAAAGTAAAAACTATATTATATAATAATGTACTAGTACAACTCTTGTACTGAAAAAAAGTGAAATAAAATAATATATTGTTACTAGCTTTTCTTGTGCTATAAAAGAACCAACAGAAAAAATGTTATCATTGTTGTTCAAAATCTATTTTTCTCTCTTTGATTATCATAAGTAATTGCATAATATAATTCATACTTATTGTCAGTCATGAATCTCGTGTCAGAATAATAATTATTGACAGTTCGTCGTCCGAAATCTTCTAACTAAAGCCTCAAGGGTGAGAAAAAATACATCCTCTTCAATTAGCATTCTCCTGTGATCTGCATACTGTATCTTATAGCAAATAATAATCAGTTGTACCTTGAACTTCATCTCAATCATAAAATACATTATACATTGTTATTTCTTCTCTTTATTGTTTGCCTTGCAAAAAAAGGAAACATATCGATCCTGGGTCATTGGCCATTACGAAATCTCAGTTGAACCGACAAGTTGTCTGAGAGTCTGAGAGTTGCGTTTTTGTATTGTCGTCATCAATTCGTTATCAATCAATTTTCATACTCATCTTAAATTGCAACGGAGATAGCTAGCGGCTCTTTTATTTCTTTTTGTGAATTTAATTCACGACAAAACTCAGCTCTATTAAACTGCATGTGGTCAACAAATAGTTAAGTTCTTTTCATCAACCGGTGCGGTCACTATCTTGTGTTGTGTGAATTATTTCTCATCTATATATAAACAGTGAATTTTAGAATTTCTCAACTTGTTTCAAAGTCAAGCTTTTGAGAGAAAGAGCATCTTCTTACTTATCAGTTGGATTTATCATACATTATATTCAATAAAATGTTGAGCCAACTCTCGTTTATGGTAATTCTCATTTCCTGTATTGCCTCAACTTTGAGTCAGTATCAACAAATTGGATCAAGCTACGAGTCATATTTATTAGAAAATTATGGATTTACAAGAGATTGACATTGACGAGTATTTACAAGATAATGAAAAATTTCGATATGGTGAATCTCTTCCAAGAAGTTCTCCAAGTTGTTCCTATTTGTAAGTTTTTTGCTTCACTTTACCCCTTATTTTTAATATAGAATTTTTATGATTATCGAGTAATTTGTATGTCGCTTTTCTAGAGCTACTCGTTCTTCT
The DNA here is from genome assembly GCA_009869805.1 of Oncopodura yosiiana. Classification (NCBI taxonomy): domain Eukaryota; kingdom Metazoa; phylum Arthropoda; class Collembola; order Entomobryomorpha; family Oncopoduridae; genus Oncopodura; species Oncopodura yosiiana. The sequence goes on from VCNE01001545.1 coordinate 7,557, forward strand.
AACGTAGATTACTCAATTTGGAGAATAAGTAAATTTACTTCACTTTACCCCTTATTTTTAATATAGAATTTTTATGATTATCGAGTAATTTGTATGTCGCTTTTCTAGAGCTACTCGTTCTTCTAACGTAGATTACTCAATTTGGAGAATAAGTAAAGATGACAAATTATGTTATAAAGTTGGAACCAAAGGTCCTTGTAGTGGAAGAAATATGTTGTTTTATGCTAATCCTGATCGAAATGATTGTCACTCTGGATTCTGTGATTGTTGCGATGCATCAAAAAAGTACAAATACGTTTGCGAGCCCAGCGTTGTAAAAAAGTACATGTGTGATAGGTTAGTCTAATTACTTTTAATTGTAATTAATTACCAATTAGAAATGTAATTAATTATTTCAACTCTGGTGTAATAGGAATAGAGATACTCCTTATATTTATGAAGCCGTTACCAATCAATGTTATAAGAGTTATACTCAGGTAAGTAGATAATTCGAGTAAAAAGTTAATTGTAAATTTAATAATAATATTTTAATACAGGGTCTATGCCAAAAAGGCCATATAACTATTTTGAGAAATAATGGTAAAGGTGAACCAATTTGTACACCAGATCCATGTCTTAGAAATAACTCATCGTAAGTGATTTCTTAATTTTCTTAATTTACGACTATACTGTAATATAAATTAAAACTTGTTCTATATTTTAAAGTTCCTATAAGGGAATGTGCATTCCAATGTCAGTGGACATAATTGGCAATGTTTTAGCTGCCGTTCGAAGTGATGGAATAACTCAATCACCTCCAGTTGCCAGAGCTCATAAAGGCTTAGGTAATCCACAATTTTGGATGGCAACAGTTGGATCTCAAATTCAACGTAGCTCAAAACAAATTGTACCAATGGTCCAATGCCGATTTGGTACTCGCTCAAGAATGTTTGGCTACTGTCCATCACACTTGATTGGCTCAAATGTCTAAAAAAAGCAACATGTGATGAATTTCTTATTATTAATTTATTATTTTAAAATAAAAATGAATTTTCGGAATGTCTCGTCTCTTCTAGACTTATGTCGTACTCGTAATTAAGTTGCCACTTTGTCACACGACTTTTAGCACATTTATACTTGCTCTCTATTCTATCATACTCTATCTACATACATATGTACATACATATTCCATTCTGATAATTACATAGTGAATATTGAATTTACTTTTGTCATACTCGTCTTCTAGCTTTATAAAGGTAGTTTCCTACGAGAAGGAAGAACTAAAGAAAAGATATACGATCGATCATCTCACAAAACACTCGGATATTACAAACTCTACTACTACACATATGTACATAAGTGCTGACATTAGACTAAAAAACTATATTTAGATTAAAATATTATATATAGTGTATTGCACATGAAAATATAGATAGAGAGTAATGTATTCTTGACAGAAGGAGTATTAGGGTTAGTTTTTGAAGGTAGAGAGACATAGAGAGCTGGACAATAATGAGATTGCATATTTCAAAAACTATCACGAGCACAACTTTTTACTGTATGACGGTATCCTTTTTTATTCACATTTTCCTACATGACTACTAACAACAACAGTTCTTATCAACTATTCTAAAAGTGAACATCCAACTTTTCTATTCTCTACTACCAAAGTAAACATCATATAGCAAACCTCTGAAATAGTAGTAGAGTATATAGCAAAATTGTGCCATTACTTTCTATATAGCGAAAAGCAACAAGTGTGTGTCAGTGTAAAAGTTATATAGTAGATAGTTTTGTGCAATGTGTGTTCTTCTTTCTAAAAAGTACATTACAACACGTCTCTCTTCATATAACTCTTCTAATGCGTATATGTAGAATGCAGTTGAGTAGTATTATTTTGGTGTATGTGAACTCATAATTAGGCACAAAACTTGAGACCTAAGCCAATTTGAATTGGTAATCATGAACAGAGAGAGTAATCCACATTGTCAATGCTAATTGGAAATTTTATTTGCTTCTCTTGTCTAAACTTCGTGTAGCATATAGTGTAGTATAGTTAAGCCATAAAATTCTTATTGGTGACCAGTTTAGTTTGGTTCAGAAGAGACGAACAGAACAGGCGTACTAGAACTATTGTGAAGAAATAGCAATTAACACAAGTGGAGGAACGTCAAGAGACAAACAATTGTCACATCACACAAAAAAGTGAATGTTTCTACTTAGAAAAGTGGAACTGTTGTACACAGAACTATATTATATGAATCTCATAATTAAATATTCATCTCACAATATTATTACTAGTATTTTCAGTTTGCCCTTGGCTCTACAATAGTTTGACAATTTGGGAAAATTGTCAAGTTCTCAACACATTCTCATCAAGTGAATAGAATATAAACTCTTACACACACGCACTATATTTATACAACATTGAGACTCTCAATTTGAGAGAGAGAGAGTAACAATAATATAATGAAGCTTTAACAGTCAAGGTTGTGTAGTACAGGACAAGTATTATTTTATATATATGTACTCTCTCTAAAATCTAAAAGCCTGGGCCAAACAAACTTCTTCCGAGAAGAAATTTTTACATTGTAGTTGTGGAGCTGTTAAAATCTCTCCTTTGAACACATAACGGTAAATTGGTAAAAAAAACTCTAGCAATGTTCTGTTGTCCCACTAACTACTTTTACTTGAAGAGATAAACACTTTGGTGTACAGTGAATTTTACACTATCATTCTAATAGAATTATCTCTACTGTACACATGTGCTTCACCGTTGTTCAGTATTTAAAATAAATTTAATCTACAGAGCGTCATATATACACTGCATTGGAATTATATATCTCACTTTTATATTTACAGTGTGGGTGACGATGTTTATTTACAAAGATAAAGCAACTCTGATAATATAAATGTAATTACGCAGTGTTGTGGTGAGAAGAGAGAGCAAAGATGAGGTCATCTTATTATACATAAATGTGATTTACATATACATAAAGATTTTTAAATACCATCATCACAAGTTCCTTATTATGTTAGTAAAGCAATAGTACAAAAATGGATACCAAATTTGCACATGAGGCTGTAGAACTAGAAGAAATTACACATTTCCATCGACAGCAACAACCAAGTTCTTCTAAATCAAATATATTCTCAAAAAAATTATAATAATGATAGGAACAAATTTCAACTCGTCTCAGATGGTGACTCTGATGAAGAATCTGATAGTGACATTGAGTACATTGGTGACATTAATAAGAAACGTCAAGTTAATGCTAATGGAGGACGTAATAATAATTTTAGTAAAAATAGAGACTCTCACTCATCAATTTCTGATGAGAATATTTCAGCATTACCAGAATTAGCTAATATTACAGTGAGAGATTCTGATGTGACTTTTGCTATTATTGTTTTTGTAACACAATTTGGTGGAGTTTCTGACTAGTTTTACTCTTGTTATATGGCATTTTCATACTGAGGATAAATGGGCTAGTGCTCTTACCGGAGTTTTAATGGTTACTGGTGCTATTGTCATGTTGAGACAATTTGGGTTACTTCAGTAAGCTTGAAAAGATGAACATTTATCTGCATCTGAGAAATAATTTATTTTTAAAAACATTTTCAGGAGAGAAAGAGTTGAGCGGCTTTTTACTCATGGAGTCAGAGTTCGCGTAGCTATTAATGCTTTTCCATTTTTAGGGACAGTAATTACGTAAGTTAATTAAAAAATTTTACGATTGGTCTAATGTATTATTCTAATTCTTCTTTTTTTGAAATTTCAACAGCTCGTATCAAACTATGATCTTTGCCATAAGAGCTCGTTCAGATGCTATGATTAGTAGCCATTACCTTGAAGTGGATCAGTATTCAAAAAATCTCTCAAAAGTTCAAAGTGTGTTTCAAACTGGTCCTCAAGCTTTGCTTCAATTGATTGTTTTTATTGAAGACATTGAGACAATTAGTGTTGCCAAAGGTTAACTTAATTACTATATTCAGTGTACCACAAGTGTATATACCAATCTTTGAACAGCTAATGACTTTTGCGAAGTATATCACTATATATCAAAGGGACAATTTGCTATATATGTACGGTATATGTACTTCCCAAATCATAGCAGTTTTAAGATCCGTATATACACTTAATTAGCCTAATCAGTGCTATGTAATTGAATAATTGTGATTAACAATCGTACTCCAGAATCTAAAATTGTATGTTCAACTCACTCTATATTGTAATTAACTTTTAGATTTTTACTATAAAAAGTCGTTGAGTAGTTGCAACCTTAATGTTAAACTGGAATACTTAAATTTTAATTATTTATCTTATATGTGTATCTCTACCTTCAATCTAATATATAAATTTTTATGTTTTTTGACAGGAATTTTCGTCACATTATCAATAATAGTCTACTTAATAATAACAACACACTCAAGCATGCCATCAAAATGTGAGTCACTAGATTTGGACCAACCAATAATCCAAGCAGCAACTTATAGTCCAACATCAAAAATATTTGTTGGCTTAAGAATGTTATCAAGTTTTACCTCTCGAACTATGGCAGTCACATCACTAATCACAAGTACACGTTGTTTACTCCATGAAACTGGAAATCTGTCTTCAACTCTAATAGCACTTGCAGTACTATTCATTCCAAGAGTAGCATTTACCTTAATAGACTTTATACATACAGTGATAACTTCTCGCCGTCGTCAATATAACCAACATTCCAATGCTACATCACCAGATTTAGCATTTCCAACAACTTCTACTACTACTTCAACTCCATCATCTCTTAAACCACCATTACCAACAAGAGAACGTCGTCATCATTCTTGTTTCCAAATGTTTCTTGGCTACACAGCAACAATTTTCTTCCCTGTAGGAAACCCTATAACAATGTTTTGGTATGTTTGGACAGAAACAGCGATATTTCTACTCTATGGAAATATTACTGGTTGGACACACTCTTGTCTAAGTACTCTAGTCAATTCCCTCTATACTGGGTTGTTCATTATTGTCTTTATTGTTATTCCTGTTCTTGTTCCAATGGCTAGAGCACAAGTGAAAAATCAAAAAAGGAAGCAAATGAGACAAAAATTTAGTCCTAATAATAATCAACAACGTCATATGAGTAGTACAACAACAACTAGTGGTGAAGGAAGAGGAACAACAACTAATGAGACTGTTAGTGATAATCTTAGTGAAGTTTCTAATATTGTTTTTGCTGAACAAGTTAGTAGTAAATGTAGATAATAGTAACAACAACCGACAGTAATATAGTAAGACTTGTGGAACTAATAAAATTAAAATTGATGATGTATTAATAAATGAGAAAACAAGTCTTTAATTTCATTTCTTTATTTGGTCACAAAAATGGAGAGAAGAAGAAGGTCGCCTACGTTGTTGAACATAGAGTCAAGTTTTTTGACATGACACTGACCATGGCTTGAAGCATTAGTATTATAGTTTCCTCGTATCAATGTTACAAAAGTTGGATTTAGTATTGAGATTAGACATGGGGATATACATATAATTATAAAAGTGTGAGACCATCGACGAGAAAAGGATATATATACATATCGCATCATACTCTTTCAACTTACTTCCACATTTGGACAAATCTATTGTTGTAATCTCTTTGTTGATTGTTTAGTTCTGCATAAGGATAAAGAAACAAGAGAGATATAGATATGTACATATGCAACCTCCTACTTTACTAACATTCTTACTCTGTGACATAATGACAATCAGACACATTGAGAAATGGCCCTTGCCAAAATTTGCACGTAGTGGATATATAAACAAGTTAATGATAC
>VCNE01001546.1:0-15463 GCA_009869805.1 Oncopodura yosiiana
CTTTGTGAAGCAATAGCCGACAATTCCGATGATATATCTCTTTTTATTCTACAACACGAAACGATTCTGACCACACACCTTTTATACTAAAAAATTTATCCTTCATCATCATCTACTTTCTGTCTGTTTCATCTCACGAGATTCTTAAATTGTCAATTTCATCCACATCTCACTTCTTGTAAATATAATTCCAATCTGGTTTCTTTCTTAATAATCATCATAAGAAGAACAAAAAGAGTCTTTAATCCTTGTCTTATGCCGTCGTCTTGCAACATTTTTCATAAGCGATTCAAGGTCTCATTTTCATTTCACTTGTTTCTTCTTCTTCTCTCCCTATTCTGATTCTTTATCATTAACGAGAAGAAGCTTCTCATTTTCATCTCTTTATTTTGCTTTACTTTTGCAGGGCTCTGAAAGAATTAAGAAGAAAAAATAAAAATGTTAGCAAAACTGGTATGGCATTAGTTGTGGTGTTGGTTTGTAGCTGTGTGGCAGATGGCTGGAATCGAAAGTTGTTTTTCTGTAGCTGCAGCTTTAGCAATTTAACTTCTGATATAAAACTACTTACTATTGCTTTTGAGCTACAACCAAGAGGGGAGAGAACAAGAGATAGAGAAAAAGTAAATTCTGTTCTTCTTTTGTCTTTAGAATTTCTGTTTGGTCTCAATTTTCAATGCAATTTATTTACGCATTGTGCTCCCAACATTGACTGTCATGTATATTATTTTGCATTGTTGTATTGAAAATCTAAACTTCAAAACTGGATCTAAACATTTTTCTGGATTTTAAGCAGAAAGGGGATTTCAATATGACATTAACACACATATACATATATAATCTTTTGACTTTCGTATAGCCTAAACTATATACTCTCTCTTTGTACTGTATAAGTACATATAACCTTTGACATGACAGTAGTTAATAAAGAATCACATACATAAGTCTTAATGAGCATCCAAAAAAGACAGGAGAACAAGTAGCGTATTCATTAATCAGTTGCTCTAATGATCAAAACAAAACTCTCATCTTGACATGGAACTTTGACATTTGACATTACATGATTGAAGCAATAAGATTTTAACAAGTATTGGAGTAAAGTACCGTTGAAATTTTTGAGATCAATAATTGACAGTCATAGAGGAAATATGTTGTTCTCTTGTGAGTGAATATAATATTTGACGGCCGTTGGTGAAAAGTGTGAGAACGGATACTTCAAGTAAGCTCTTCTTAATTTTCAGAACTACAGAGTTGACTAACCTAACCGGTAACTTGGTCACAAGTATGCACATTTATTTCATAGTTATGGTATGAGTAATATCTGTAATAATCATTGTAATTTGTACCATTTGTGCTTTCTTTTCTCGTGTTGATGAAAACTTTTTTTTGACACATGATTAAACTTGTGAGCAACCATCAAAATCTTTAAAAGTACTACATAATATGCGTGGACTTACTGCTTAATTTACAAATCACAATGTTTTTCATATGAACTTTGGTTTGATGACTTTCATCTTTGTTATCATCTAGATTTTAATAATTTAATTAGACTTGCGTAGTTGGGTACTAGTAAAAATACTTTTATATAAAAAACTCACTCAAGCAACAAATATTTATGAAAGCTAAAGACGGACTACTACTAATGTCTGTATGCTAATGCTTTTCACCGTCACAAATAAAAAAACTGATTAGTTTTTTATATTTTCTATTATCAAATCTATATGATACGAGCGAAATTGTTATTGCATGTCCCAGCTACTGGTTTCTAACAGGCAATTGACTCACCATGATCAAGAAGACCAAACCTATATAACAACTACCACATCGTTTGTCAATATGTAATTTTTCTCTCATTGTTTTCCTTTATTAGTCTAAAGCCCTCAGACTGACTAAAAGCAAAGTAAAAACCAACCTAAGCAACTTTATAAGTCATTATTCATTATACATATACAAAACAATACAAAAACTATATCTTACATACTGATTCACCAAATACTATGTCTGCTATTGCTATACTAATACTATCCACAAAATCCAAATGCAACTAAATCTTCATTTAATCCATTCATCCAACATGTTGCAGCGTGTTATTATGTATCTCACTCTTGAGTCTTAAAGATTGTGAGATTAGCTCATACTCAAGTGTTTGGAAGGATTGGTCTTCTTGACTACTCGTAGAATTATTGTCAAGAAGACTATCTATCTGGTTAGTCAAGTATTATATTCTATTATATGTTTCATGCAATAATAATAATAATACATCGAGTAAGTGGATTGGATTGTATCGAGATTGACACAATGAAAATGTCATTGTATTATATATACAACAACTAACATAACTGGTTTAGACTTTTGTTTATAATGTATAATAAATTCTAAGAGAGCTTCACACCATAAGGTAATGCTATTATTCAACAAGACAAGCATTATGCCTATACCAACGTTTTTAGTTAATATCTTTACCCTGCCTATATTAGCATATTGATGATTATGGTCAGATCAAATTTAGATTAGTGCATTAATCTTATTCTAGACAGTTGACAAGTGTACGACCGAAAGAAGAAATGTACAGTATGATTTTTTCATAATCTTTTGATACACACACAAGTACAAGACCAAGCGTGAGTCAAATTCCATAGCATTATTATAAGTTTATGTATATATATTCTTGACATTGTGAGAACTTAGAAATTCAAGTGGAAATTATTGTACTACTATGCGAAAAATATATTTGGAGGTTTTATTTGCCAACAACATTCCGGTGGTTCTTGAAACAAGCAATTACTATTTAGTATCTAAAGCTACATACATCATATGCATGGTAGAGAGAAGTAAAGACAGACAGTGAGAAAGAAACGGATATGTGAAATGTCTGTAAGAAAAATTATTCATGGTTCAGAGCACTTTAGAATTAGAGCTCCTTTTGGTCATAATTTGCTTGTTCTCCGTATATATTTATACATATGTACACTAACACTGGGCTGTTTTTGTATAGCTATAAAAGAATGTCTTGTAAATGTCTAAAAGATATTGTGAGAACATTTTATTCACTAGAAATATTTCTCACAATTGTTTCAGTTTTAGGGGGATTTAAAATATTTAGCTCTTATGGAAGTTATAATTCATAGTCATTTAATTTTTGTAAGTAAATGTAACATAGCCACGGTCATGACAAACTTTTCTAATAAATAATTATTGCCGTCACTTTTAGCAAAGCAATTGACCGATAACAAAAACAAGCAAGAGGTATATCCTGAATCTATATCACTCTGATGAATTGTCAACAATTGGTTCACGTTTTTAAATCAGTCAACTCTCAAAGTTTATTGATCAGTCAATACAAGAGATTAAATAAATAAAGCATATTTGTACAAGTATATTTAGTTGTGTGGGAATAAAAACATGATTTTCAACACCTTCTTATATTCTTTAACTTATTCTGGATGCTATCAGTCAAATAATTGTGGCATTCACTTCATCTCTCTAATCTAAATATATTGCTTACAATCAATCATCCATACTTGGCTATATGTGTTAGTATTATTGCAATTATCATTCCAATGACAATTAAAATGTACTGCATTTTTTTTTGCTCTTGTGCTGATTGAGTACCATTAAACTAGTTTCTATCAACATCCTAGATACATAAGGCGTTCACTCTGATCTTTTATTGTTGCCTATATTGATTGTGTCAACACTTTGCATATTTATTATGCGTACATTTGCAGATGTACAATTACATTTTTATTACATACGTATGCAGTCATGTTGCTAGACTGTTAAAAACAAGGCTAGTCCCGTTATATTCGATGTCGTCACCGACGAGTAATTGAATTGAACTAAGTCAGCCTAATAGATTTAGTGTTTCGATTTTCGAATCGTGTTGCCCTCTTAGCTCTCTTAGCTGTCAACAAGTTAGAGCAATGCATACAGCTTACAATTAACTTGATAAATAATTGAAGTTAAGTATCGACTTGCCTTTTTAGAACAAATTAAGTATATACATTCTTTCTCTGCTTTCAACTGTATCTTTACAGTAAACTTAAAATTAATGTAAAACTAGAAGCAAGCGTATCTGTCAACAGGGAGGAGTATTATAGTTTCTGGAATTTGAAATGTGGTCAGTGTTGCAACCACCAACCAACTGAGTAATTTATGAACAATTTTTATGAACTCTACTTGAAATTGTTAAAAATTTTATGTAACTGAGTTCAATTTTATTATTTATATATGGTATTATGACTTTTCTGATTATAAAATTTGAAGTTCACAAACGAAAATAACAATAGAATATATCTCTTTTTGAAAAGACAGATTGATTGATGAATTATATATGCTAATTAGAAGGTAGTAGTAATGAGATAATGAATAGGCCAAAGAATTTGATCTGTTGTAATGTGATAATACACTTTCTTGATTTCATTCTTGTTTCTCTGGTCAATGTCTTCCTTATATGCATGAAACTCTCATTACATGCATTCACATCTCTGAAACCAATCATATCCATATCAATGTACATTGTACACGTTTGCTCATTATTCGCATTCCTTTATTCTCAAACTCTTTTTTGATTGACAACTTATATGATTAGACTGTATAGTAATACATGTACTCTAATTTAAAATTGTTATATATTTACATTATAGTACTTATTTTTTATTTTTCTATTTCAGGACATGGAGCAAGTGGTGGTGGAAACATTCAGATTCAAGCTCCAAGATTTATAACACAACCTTCTGCAGCGGGTAGTATTGTTAGTGAGGGTCGTACAAAAATTCTACAGTGTCAAGCTTTAGGTAAGAAAATTTAAAATAAAAACTATCAAAGGTTTATTTTTTTGCCCACTGTATTGTGTGTTGGCGTGAAGCATACTATTTCAAGTTGTAACAACGTTTTCGGTTAAAATTACATCAAAGTCAAAAGACTCAAAAAGTGAACACGATACACACGATGACTCATGAGTACGAGTTTTTTGCATGACTATTTTTTGCATTGTCGTAATTGTAATAATGATGATGAAGGAATTGAAATTGAAAGGTATACTCGTATAGAAGAAAGCATGAGCTTCAAAAATTGTACAGGTACTTTTCTTCGATCGACGTATTCAAAAAATCTTTTAGAGAGATTGCTAATATCATGATGAGATGACACTGCGGGTTTTTACTTTAGAATCTTATGTGTACCTCATCGTATTCTCTCTTGTAATCATTTCAAACAACCACTCTTTACTCTTTGCTCACTATACTATACACTTTAATATTCACTTTTGCCCCTCTTCTTCTTATTTTTCTTTTTAGGTATATAATAATGTTTGAGGCTTTGAGGTAGTAAAAATGAGGATTTTTATTGAAAATCCACAGTGGTAAATTTCTGTGAGAGGTTTTTGTGCACTTTATATGGGTAATTGTCTTGTTCTTTTCAATGTTGAGTCTTGTATCAGACTATGCTGTGGATGAATCACTCAAAAAATCTCTCTCCAGAATACCTAAGCTATTTTCTCAATCATTTTATAGGTAAATGATCGTAGATGAGTTGAGTTCTTCTTCAGTTGTTGGAACGTGACAAGTCTAGCTGTGCAAGGTTATAACCCATTACACATACACAAAACAGGACTATAACTACGTTTTTTCTATCCTATGAGCAATATGGACATTTAGAATTTCTGATAAAAATTCTTTACAAAGTTGTTCCTGTACATACCAATGACATGAAGATATGAATCCAAAACAATTATGTTTATAATATGTGATTATAACGTACAGAAGAAATGAATGCTGCTAAATAGCTGGTCAGATGTCGTCTTATATAGTTTATTTGGTTGTTTTTGTTCAATTTGCATAGAAAGCTGCTGTATTCAACTAAAAGTGTTAATCTTTAACATGTCTCAGCAAAGGGATGAAGTTCAACAGCATAAAATGCAAATATCCTTTAATAAGAATGAGTATAAAGGAGTTTTATTATGGTATGTGCAAAAGGTGTAAATAATATTTATTTGACAGCTAGGAAAAGGTGTCTAAATTTCAGATTAGGAAGGAAGAAAAGCAATTTTCCATCTTCCACGTACTCACATTTGTCTCTTTGCAACTTGACTTGTCCAAGTGTTTTTTTTTCTTTTTCTATTGCATGCAGGGGAAAATGATTTACAAATACAATCTTATGACTGTGACTTATGTGTATGTTGCGGCTTCTATCCTCTTGACAAAAAAGTTGATCTTGTGTGACGACTGTCTACTGTGTGAGGTCTTCTCTTTTTTCATTTTACTTGTCTTTTTTCCTCTTTGTGACTTCATTTAGTTCACGAGACTTTAAATACAGCCACATATGTTGTCCAGATAAAAATTTTCCTGATTTGATGGCCACCAACAAATAAATTTTAAATATATTCTGAAGAACAATTATCATTTGCTAATAGATCTTACCCTCTCTTCATGAACAATTATATGAATCATGAATCATTATGGAATTCTATATTATTAATGACCGATTATAATAATTAAAAAATTCTTGTCGGCAGTATTCATTATCAATGACACATCGTTGTCTTTCTCATTCATTTAAAAATGAGGCATGCTGCAGAGTCACATTGTAGTTGGGTCGGTGGTAGGATTTTATTTTGATGTTGCTTCATCGTGACATATGGTGCGTGAAATTAGTAATAAGAGAGACTTTATCCGTAACTGTCACTTGTGTGTATACCGCTTTTGTAATATATAATATAGAGTAAGAAAAGCCATCAATGTTTCAACCGCAATGTGGAGAAAGAAAAAAATGAGCTGTGTACTTACACCGACACATAATTGTCACGAATGTACATATGTAGACATAGTGTGAAAGAAAATGATTGAAATTGCAGCTGTGGTTGTAATGTCAAACTTAGTGTCGTGACATGTCAAACTGAATGTTAATGAGAAAATGATAATACTATTGACAAAAAGAGAACAACCTTTAAAACAAAAGAGTTCACTTACACTTCAAACTTTGACTACCTATGCACGATAAGGAGGAAGAAATAATAATTATCATTTTTGAAAAAACATGACATTTCATAAAATGTGAATAAAAAAAGAAAAATTGACACGAAATACACCGATAACCCCTTTAGCTTCATAAACTGTAGAAGGAGAGGGTTTTCATATATTTCCATTGCATGCCACTTTTACTACCCGATTTTCGTGTAACAACCCGCTGTGCGAAGACCATACCCGCCTTCTACTTATGGAACTCTTCAACCATAAGGACAGAACTCACAGGCTGAAATATATATTAGTTATGTATCTATAGGTATAATAGTTGAACAAGAAATAGGAGAGAAATGATGATATTGAACTCTACTGAATTGAGTTTCGGATTTTTGTCTATAAGCCATTTGTTTTATCTTATAAGCAAAGTGGTGTCGTCTGTCGAATGTATAGTACCTATGCAGTAATAATAATAGTGAAACATTTTAGATGTTGAACGTATATTGCATGCCAACGTATTATATATTAGCCTCACTTTTGTACAATTTTATATGATTGTAGTAAATATGAGTGTTATTTGCCATGTTAAGAATAAAGGAATATTGAACTTTCTACGATACGTTTTATGCAATAATCAATACTCATCATCACACGCATCATAATAAATAATAATCAAGGGTTTTATGTTCGTTTGTTGTTCTCTTCTCTTTGGCACGGCAGTTTGGCTGTGTTACATATGTTTCGTGCAATATATGAAATCTTGAACTTTGATGTATTATTACGAGTATGCTGGTTGTTTTACGAGGGTAAGGTTAAGCCATCTAAAATCTAAAAATTGCCTGATACTCTTTCCCTTATTTCTGAATAGCATGATGTTTAATCAATCAGGATTAGAATGGCAGCTAAAGAATAGTAGGGACGATGAAATCCGTTTGATGACACTTGTACATATTGTGTCATCTTATACTTTTCACTGGTACTGTGAAGACATTTTTTGCCTATATATAATAATAACCTTCATAAATCATACCTGATTTTCAAACTTGACCTGTGTTGTTATGTAAGGATGTATAAATTGTTAAAACTAACTTGTTTTTGCGCCTGCTTCCAATTATAGTCCGAATTTTAATAATTTTATTCCTCTTCATTTGAAGCGTTTATCGAAATTTTTTCTTACTTTCATCTTCATTTAAATATCTTCTGGACAATGTGGTGGTATGCTTTCTACAAGGTATGTAGAATTAACATATCTCTGTCGTCATTGTCATACAACATTGTGTTGTATATTATACCAAGACTTTTTTTGATTTTATTGTGTGAGCAAACGAGGATCCCTCCTTCCTTTTTTCCTGCAGTAATGTGGAATTCCTTGTTCACTTTGACTCCAAAAGATCCAGCAAACAGCTGCATACTACCATTTTTTCTTCATATCCGAATCTACAGATATAGCTATTTAACTTCCGTCGGGTAAAGAAACTGTTGTTACTTATGAATAGTTGATATTTTGGTATATTGAATATGAGTGCAACGTAGAAAGTTTACAAGTATAATAAAGGTTGCTCTCTCAGAAGAAAAATGTAATGTTATATCTTAGTTAAGACTCTACACGAAGCTTCTATATAGCACATATTATATCTTCTTTGGCTTTTATTGCATTAGGATAATAATAGAGAAAAGTCAGCAGCCAAGAGAGAGAGAGAGACCAAAAGTTATATTAGACGTAGCCATTAGAGTAGAAGGAGGTGTCATTAATATATATATATGAAAGAGTAATATAATGGATTTTTCTTTACTGTCAAAGCCTTAGCCTACATACTTATATACCATCTACAGTAACTAATAACATGAACAGAAAAATCCAGTCCAGTTGAATTAGAGGAGTTCATCGTATTAGAAAGGAAAGAGTATGACTTGTGTGTAAGTAAGGATGTAAATTGAAAATACTCCATGAGAATAAATATATAAAAACACCACTCACTAACTAAAGGTAAATGTAACAAAAGGCCAAGACTCTACTATAATACCTTTACAATTTTTATACTATATAGGAACCCTTCTTTTTCATGGATAATGGCATTGGTAGAAAAAGAAACCCCTGAAATTTCTTAGCTGAAAAGTTACATGTGAATATCCTGAGATTTTTTGTTGTTATTTTTGTGTAGTAGACTCGTCCAAACTACAAGTCCCTTTTTCTTCAGCTCTCACAATTTCCTGCCGCTGGGTAAAATAGTTTTTTTTCATTCTTGTAGCTCTTGTAAGCTCTGCATGGCTTGAAGAGAACGATGAGAGCTGGTCTCAACTTTTGCTGGTTCAAATGGTGATTCTGAGATGAAGACGAACCCTTCTTGGAATAAGCAACATTTGTTTTTGTACCTTGTCGCGTCATATTATAAGTATAGTATACATACTGTATATACCAGTTTTTTCACATAAACTTAAAACTTAAACTTCTTAAAATGCATAGTTGATGGTAATTGTAATCAAAAATTCTCCCTTGCATGACATCACATTGGTACTTCTTCTATTGCACATATTATGTATGTGTACCTAAATTGCATCTTTTTATATTATAATTTTTAAAGGTAGCTGGGACTTCAAGATGATAAGATTGTTCGACTAGCATCCTGTGATGATGAGAATGATGAGTTGTGTTTTGTCGTGGGTAATTTATACATTCGCATCTCTATATACTTCAAGGGTGTAGGCTGTAAAGTTTAGAGATAATATCCCGGATTTGTCAATTTCCTTATTGGAATTTTCAACTGTGTTCACTTCTATATGCTTCCTGCCGTGTGTCAATTTTTAGATGCTTATCTTGATTCTTTTTACCTCAACATTGTGTAACCCTGTAGTATTTAGAAATAAAATGTCCTTATGCAAGATTCCTTTAATGGTCTTTCAACTTGTTATTGTTACTTACTTAATCTATTGTCGAATAAACTACTTGAGTAGTACCATTATTATATTTATTTGTTGTTGCTAACTAAGAGAAATTCTGCGTTTGATCTGATACCAATTCTTCTGCATTAAATATCCGAAACTATATATGTGCTGTTCAAGTAAATTAAGCAAGTGACAACGGTTTGAATTCTTTAGTTGAAATAATTACATATTCATTAAAATGACAGTGATGGATACCATTGAAATTTTGGATTGCAGAGGATGTACTGACTGAGAGTAGTAGTACTCTGGGTTGAAGCATATAAGTAGGTGTAGCAATGGAAGAAAAGTGAAGGCTGAACGATTTATTGAAGAAAGAAAGAGAACATAAAGTTTAGTAGCCAAGAAAAATGAACTACTTGTTGATTCTAGTATCATATCTAAATTACAATGGCCATGAAATTTAAGAATCATTCACAATATGGAATGTATCGGTCAGTGAAAAACTTTTACGAAATGGTATTTATAGTGAGCAAGATTTTGGGAATGGAATTTTTCAGGTACATATTTCAAGTGTCACTCAATGTCTGAAATATTGTACAAAGGAAGCAGGTAGTTTATGATTCATGAAGTAAATTCACAAAGATAAACTGTGCCGTGTGTTAGTGCACGGGAGGTTGATGGAAGTATTGAAGTCTTGTAATATTTGTAGTTAGTTCATTGTAAAAAAAATAATTCGGTTCTAGATGCAATATTTTAAAATGTAAGGAATGCAGCAATAGATATCGTTTTTTACTCGTGTGTGAGCATCTCTTTTTGACGAATGTGAACTAAATGTTTTGAAGGATATTGAAAACATTGGAATGCTTCAATAGTTGAAGAAAGTTAAATTCAATGGTTGCTGGAATTAAAAACTAGACGTGAAAAGAAACAAGATGCTTAGCTTTTTTCCAAGGATCTCATTCTCTCTCTATTGTATGTAGATACCTGCAACTTGTCTTTATAGCTTGATATGATAATTGTTAAAAAAAACCCTGAATCGCCTTAAGGGATTTAAGGTTTAACACATAATGAAAAAAAATTCCAGATTGTGCATTGATTGCACCGTGTATTCTTATTGTAAGATAATGTTCAACAGCCTGTCCTATCTTCTTCTGAGTCATTGCATGTGCAATTTAGTCGTAGAGAAGAAACCAGATAAAACAAGAGAGTGTAATACTTTTTAATACTCTACAAATCTATGTACAAAGAATAAAATACCAAAATCCATTTTTTGTGATGATCTTTGCTTTTATCTTTAAAACATTATAGATAAATCTGGTCAGGTAGATAAGTATATTACGACTGTTTTAGTGCACATAGTACACTAAAACGCTTTAGCGATGTAATTCTTTAAAACCGATTTGTCAGTCAAGTTGACAACTTTACATTTTTGCTGGTGGCTCCCGGCTTTTGAGTCCATATCATATTGTTCATAGGCTGGTAGATAATACAATGACTTTTGTAAGGCATATAAATAATGAATGAAAACCAAAGAAAAACTGGCGTGTTAGTTGACATACAAGATACTAAGAAATATAATAGAAGCATTAATTTTATTTGTACTTGGTATGTATACAATTGTTGTAGAGAAAAATATCAATAGTGAAAGAAGAGAAAAAGAGAATTTGGCTTTTAATAAATGGGCTTTTGTACAAGTAAATATTGAGAACTTTTCAGCTGCTGTATTGTTACCGACTTTTTTCAGTGATTCAATTGCATCATATCAGCCATAAGATAGAGAAACGAGTAAAATGCTAGTGAACAACATTCAACAGGCATTTTTGAAAACTACTTAGCAAAATAAAAGAATGGTATTCCTCAACTCTCAACATTCAAAACAAGTCGTGCATTAATTAGCAAATCCAAATAAACTTCTTTGATACATAGTGAGTCTCTTCAATTGTTGCCGACTAAAAGAATGTAGAAAATTGCACACTACACTAGTTGCTATTTGACACAAGAAATATCTTGAAGTAATGGAGCGTCCTGAAATTCATTCTTTGCCAATTAGAATACATTTTTCTAACCTTACACAATTTGATGGAATGCTTTCAAATTATTTGCACAAAGATAAACTACTAATAAGACTTTTAAATGTTCCTTTTTATTTAAATTTTTCAATGTAAGTACAATCAAAATATTTGTAGATTATTTTAAGGACAGAATGTCATATTAATAACTGGAATTTCCTGATGACATATGCAAAAGTAGGCAATTCATCAGCATATAACTGTATACGAGTGAAAAAGGTTGTTGGAACATTAAAGGATAGCCTTTCTAATCCATTGGAATGTCTCCAGTCTCACAAGCAACAGCTCAACCACCATTCTTCTGGACATATTGCAGTTAAATCTTCAAGGGATTTCAACTTGACATTTACCAACTTTTGCGAATAAATTATCTAGTACAACTTCTTTCGTATAATTAATGTCATCGTTATTGTTGTGAGTAGAACATCAAATTGGTTTCATCTCCTACTTGTAAATTGCAGATTACAAAAGAGCTTCTTTTTTAACTTGAGAGTATGATGAATTTCTGCACAATTGAATTCGATGTGGTAAGAGAAGAAGACTCTTTTAGATTTGCTTTGGTTTTTACGTTGAATCATATTGCAGTTGAAAAGCGTTGATGTTGAGTATTGTTTTGTATGCCTTATTGAGAATTGAGATTCTCTTTAGGATGAGTCATGAATAAAATGCAAATGAAAATAAAAAGACTTTTTGGTCATATGTTTTTGGGGTAGTTACTGGGTGCAGATGAGATGAGGATGAGATGAGATGAGATGAGGATGAGATGATGAGGAAGACGATCTCATTTTTTAAACTGCGTAGTACCTAATTATCATCATCTCGTCCTCATTTCTTCATTTTCATCTCATCTCATCTCTTCTTCATCTCATCTCATTTCTTCTTCATCTCATCTTCATCTTCATCTCATCTCTTCTTCATCTCATCTCATTTCTTCTTCATCTCATCTCATTTCTTCTTCATCTCATCTTCATCTCATCTCATCCTCATCTCTTCTTCGATGATGAAAAAGAGATTAAAAATGGGATTTCGGTTCCTACCATTAAGCACTAATCTAGCCTTGCTACTAGGAAGAGGCTAGTTCCTACAACATATCTAACCTAATCTTAAACTATGTTAGGAAAAGGCTATAGCCTTCTACTACCTTACTCTAACCTCCTAACATAATTTAGGATAGGTTAGATATGTTGTAGGAACTAACCTCTTCCTAGTAGCAAGGTTAGATTAGTGAGTTGTATGTAGCATGTGATGAGGTGATGAAGAGGAGATGAAGATGATGTCTTCATCATCATCTCGTCCTCAACTCATCCTCATCTCATCCTCATCTCATCTTCATCTCATCCTCATCTCATCTTCATCTCATCTCATCTGCACCCAGTAACTACCCCATGACCGGTTATTCTACCATGACAAAAATATCAAGACAATCTAAATTAATTATAAACAAATATTAGTTAATAAATTTGAGCATGTAGCTCCTCATTTTATTACTCAATTATTCTTTCAAAAAATAACTATACATATGTAATTATGGCACAAATAAACAATTGAAATCAAACTAAATAACTATACATATGTAATTATGGCATAAATAAACAATTGATATCACACTAATTAACTATACTCCTGTCAAGCCTTGATATTTGGTTTCTCTCCAGTATAAGTTCTAATATATAAATTTGGAGATGACTTGGCGGAATAATTGCACCGAGAACATACGAAATATTTTCCTCCTGTGCATTATGGTTCCATTTTATTTCCCATGCGGCATCACTTTTTTGAGACAAATTGAGAACATGTAAACCTTATGGAACTCCATAATTAATCACTAATGACAGTCAGTCCCCATCAGACCCAGTTTTAGTTTAGTTCATGAGATAGCAGACAATTGCAGCCCCTGTGGACCACGGGCCCGGCCATAATTTATAAATTTCATTTCGTTTATGTGTTATATCACTTCATTCTAGTTGTTTTACTATTTCTTCTTCTTCTTTCTTTTATTCGTTCATTCATTCTGGAGATGTTGATGTATTGGTTGCCTAACGGTGACTGTATATTCAATTTTCTTAAGCACCTTTTATCTCAATTTACCGTTTATCTCAATCAAAGTCTTAGACTGAGTGAGCTTTGTTTGTGTTAATTGTAATATGTTAACTTCTTTCTCATTCTGAGTTCAATTTTCATTCTCTCTCTTTCTTTTCATCTACTGTCATTCAATTCTGTTTGTTCATACGTTGTCTCTCCTTTACTATTACATTTCAACCTCAACTCATAGTATATTTTGTGCCATAAATTCCAAAGTCCTTTTCTGTTGTTGTTCACGTGACCCAGTGAGAACATAGATTTTTTCATCAACACCATCTGATCTTTGTGTATCTTAAGCTAAATCATGACTAATAAACTCTTTTGTCTATGTAAATTCTAAACATAATTTTTTTCTAAATGAATTAGGTTTTAATTTTTGGACTCTCCGATAGAAATTGTTCCTGCCTAGTTACTGGTATTGAATTTTAGAATTATGGCTTGTGTAAATTAAGGAAAATAAACTAAATAACAAAGGAAAAGTGAACATGGGTGTAATAACAAGACAAAGTCTCCACATTTTTTGAAAAAAGCTACAAAAATCATAAGTATTAATAATAGTGATATAGTATACCAATTGAAAAGTTGTACCTGGACGCAAAACAACATGATCAAACCTTCTTCTCATGTTGACATTTCGTGAAGTATTAGGATGAAAATTTGACTGATGAGATTGTACATATGCATAGTCAAGGTTTGATACGAAAAAATGAATAATGAATGAATCTTTGTTTCAAAACTAAATTACAAAATGACAAAAATACGTTGAAAATATAAAATAAGTTGAAATAGGAGGAACAAAATTAATACTACTCCTTTGTCCTTTGCACCAATTTCGCAATATGGTGTAATTTATGCGGTTCTCATTATTGAAAAAGAGCTCTCAGCAAAAAGCCGAACCATACCTACAATATCCAAAATAAACCATTTTGTTAGACTTAATACTCTAAAAAATGTTACAAAAGTTAAGGTTTTTTGTTTGAAAACCAGACTGAAGAAATTAGAATAGTAATCAGCAACTCTAGAAGTTCATAATGTATCTAAATTCCAGCGATTATAAGACATATCCTTATGTATAGAATAAATGGATGCTGACGCAAAACTACAACACGCAACATTTTAATTATTCCACCATCAATAACACATGATGGGTTTTATGTTAACAGAAACCTGTTTGAGTGAATGAAGAAGATGATGAACTGGAATTTGTTGGACATTCCAATGCTGCTGGGAATCAAATTCATCTTCAACAACAACCGCAAGGCCCTGAAAAGCAACACTTCGCGCAATTATCTTGGCCTGCGGTATCACCCTGAACCTCAACAGCAATTTTAAAAAAGTTGAGACTTTTACTAATATTCATACTAAATTTCCATGCTATCTCTTAAAACATTTTGTAAATGGGAGATATTTTATTAAAAAAGCTTTTTATAAGTTTAATGGAGTACATGTTAAGGAAGATAGTTTAGTTAAGAA
>VCNE01001549.1:0-11838 GCA_009869805.1 Oncopodura yosiiana
ACAGAGTTTATATAAGGCAATGTTTTTATTGCAATCATTTACACTATGAATACCAAATTAATATAGCTTAGCAGTACATGACACCCTTTTGAATTTTTTCAACATCTTATTTACAGCTTAGATCATGAAATGTGTGCAAAGCCTCAAATATTGAAATTAGCAAACTTAAATCCTATTAGCTACATATAATATTTTTTTTCCTCGAGGGGGTAAAACAAGATTTAATTAAATGTTATAGGCTGTTTGTAGCTCTTTTGTATATACAACATTCTAATAACTGTTTACTCCTGTATATACATTTATATCACTTACCAATCTACTAAAGTCATGACTGCATACTAAATATTGTATATAATAGACCACCCTGTTGTAGTTGGCTAACTACACTCAGTTTTAGGCAATACATTATTAAACTGAGAAGATAAATGGTCAAGCTATTCTATAAACACCCATATCACACACTCGCTCAGTGGGCAGTCCACTGTAATGAATTTCTATATAAAATAATTTACAATGAGAATCTCTCTCCTTCCATCGCATATGCATGATGCACAACACACAATATGAACAATAGAGGCGTGAATTAACAACAAAACTTGATTGAGATGTACAATTTTGAAGGTTTCATCCAACAATTTATTAAACATTGAGCATACTGCACAATTTACCATATGTTGCAGATGTATGTAAAAGCCAAAAGCATTGAATATACATACATACATATGCAAAACTAAAAATGCATCTGCATTCATAATTCTCCAAAGTATAAAAAAGTACTAATATTTTAATGGTAGTCTATATAATCCATCACCAAAAAGAGAGGTACAAAAGAAGACTATAAAACTATGAGGAGATTTCCGTTGAAAATGTTCATAGCATGACAAATTCCTGATGGATTTGTAACGCTTTTGTAATAGTTTGGGTTACATATTATATAAAAGTAATACATGTAGTTTTTTTAAACTTGAGCCTTGTAATATAAGTTGTAAGTATACAGAGAGAGAGGTACTTACTTTGCATGCGACTCTCATCCAAGTTCCTCTTCACAGTTGAGATTTTGAACACATTTAGTA
Organism: Oncopodura yosiiana; assembly: GCA_009869805.1. Taxonomy (NCBI): domain Eukaryota; kingdom Metazoa; phylum Arthropoda; class Collembola; order Entomobryomorpha; family Oncopoduridae; genus Oncopodura; species Oncopodura yosiiana. The sequence goes on from VCNE01001549.1 coordinate 1,074, forward strand.
CTTTAGTAGCAGAGTATGTACTCAGAGAAGGCTTATATTTTTATATTACATTACTATATCTGTATAATATGCGCCATACTTGTTTCAATTGTGTCAAAAAGTGTATTATTATCATGATAATCCCAAGTTGAATAGGAAAAACCTTTATTCAATAGCCTGAGATTCAAAGAGAGAGAGAGACCCTGAAGTTTTTTTCCATGAAGAGATGACGATTAGTAGTTACATATTATATATGATATTGGAATTGAGAAGCGACACAGATAATAAAAGGTAAAATATACTACATGTGCCAAAGTAAACTTACATTACTACTTGCTGTGCTTCTATTTGTACAATAAAACGACACATATTATGATGAAACAACTTACCCTTTTTATTCAATTTGGTAATTGACGTGTCGGTTGGTATTATGTACTTATAATGGAAATGGTTGACTCGCCCCTGTATAAAATATCCTCAAGACCAAAAGAGAAGAGTGTAGCTTTATAAAATCTAATGCCCAGTTCTTTTTTTACTTTTTATTAGATGAAATATAGCTGGAAGCTAAAGTGTAATATAAAGGTAGAGAGAAGAAACTCTCAGCCATGTTGGACAGAGATTTTTTTACTCTATTTTTTACACTCATCTTGAGGAGAACTTTTCACTATAGGTGCTACTAGAAATGTTACCTTCCCTTCTTCAAATCCAGTCTGGCATTATACAAGAGTTGGATGACAAGTTGAATTATGAAATGTATTTAATGTCAAATTTTTGATATGCCCGTCGCACTATACCCCATATTAATGAAAATAAACTGTTGTAAGCGAGAGGAAGATAATGCAAAAATATATATCGAAACGAGTACAAAACAGCTTCATTAAGAGAAAAGTGACAGTGACAATAAGTCTACACCCGAAATTCGGTTTTGTTCATAAGGAAATGATGATTTATCACCATCATCACTGTCGTACTATCACCGCTCGCCTTTTACTTTTTGTATTGTATCAAGTCGACTATAAAGCCAAAAGGATAAAAGTGTTGTGTTGAGAGAGTTGACGATTTACTATGAAATTGTGTATTACATTTTGGAGCTTTACTGTGGTTGAATACCCCATACTGTGTCTTTATGTTGGAATAAATTTCCATTTAGTATGACAGAAATTGCTTCACTATTATCTTGTCGCTTCTCTATATTGCCCTGTTTCAATGTACTTCTAGTTAGTATTTAGTATCTATATATATGTAATGAATACTCTGCAGCAGTAACTAAAGGATTGATATTGATACGAGTTATGAGCAAAGCAATAATTTATGATTTTATGACTGCCAATGACGATAAATAGAGTAATCCAGGTGTTGAGCTCGTTATGATGTATCATCTAATTGGAGCATTGAGAAAATTTTCACCTGTGGTACAGATATTATACATATATAGGTAATTGAGACCACTTAACCTTCCTTCCTTCCTGTATAGTATAGAATCCTTTAATATATTCTTGTTGTCGGTACTAAAGAGTTTAGAATGGTGCATTGTGTCTAATTGCTCACGCTTCTCATCCATCATTCAACATTTCACCAAAAGAAATTGTTATTTGGTGGAAAATTGCTCTTGTTTATGATTACAAAGCTTTGAATTTTTCATAAGGTCATAAACTGATTTTGACGATCATGAGAGAGAGAGAAAAAACTAAAGTCTTAAAAAATGACAGTTTAATATTAAACGCTATTTATGTAGCCTTTCTTCAAATGAACTTGGCACCCGATGGCACCAATTTTAGCTCATCAACTTGTTTTACTGTTTTTTACTTACTAAACCTGTCAACATATGAAATTGAATGCAATACTAAGATATACTACTGTATATATAGTAAAATGTAATTTACATGTACACGTGAGAACCAACAGTTGCTAAAGGCATTTCGAATAAGCAGTTCCAAAATGAACTTTCCATTTGCATGCATGTCCAGGATCATTTATCTGGATTAGTTTAGTGGAGACAGAGTTGGAAAAGAAAAGTAGGTATAGAGTATAAAGTAAGATGAACGAGGAAATGATTAACTCAATCAAGCAGCTGCTTTAGCTTTACTTGTTTCGTTTATATGTATAAGGGAGAAATTTCCAGGGCTTTTCAGAGTTGGCTTGACTTTCGTATGTTAGTCTGATGTAGTGTATAAAAAATGTTGGCAAAAGTATCATTATCAAAGATATGGTGTACAATAGTTGTTGGACTATATATTGAGAGATGAGACCGCAACGACAAAAGTTGGTCCAGCTATTGTCGATTGGTTTTTATGAGTTGTCCACTGAGGTGGAACATAGAGATAAGATTTGCTCTAATGTAATGTCCGTATATAATATGATTCACAACTACAGGTCACATCTTTTTTTATTCTTCTGATTTTCTCTTCTGGATCATTGCCCATTTTTAGTCCTTGTTCATCTGATAAGAAATTCAGTGTTAGTTGTACGCCGCTCACTCTATGCTTAGTGACTATAGTACACAATTTGGAGTAAAAGTTTCTTGCAACAAAAGAAAGATGCTATGCCTAAAGTTACGTAACACAAATTTTCATGTATTCATTACTATGTGTAATGCACTAAAACTTTATTTGACAGTTTGTCACCCAAACATAATAGAAGAGAAAACCTCAGAGAGAGATTTGCTCTTCTTGATCTCATTACATATGTCACACCTTTTAATACTATATGTCATTTTCTCTAACCTCGCATCTCCATTTATTGTTGTATTTCTAAACATACGGAAGATATGAAGCCAGGATACAAAACTATAAAGCTTAGAATGTTAGACCCTATATAGTTTTGTTGCTCTTTATATATTATAGGGAGAAAAGAAGAAAAAAGGAAAAGTGAATTTGTTTGCTTGACTGCATGGTACTTTTGGGATCTAGTTTCAATTCAACAAGCTTCTCTCTCTCTCTCACTACATTACATTATTTGCTCCAGTATCACATGAGCTCTATTACCCAAAAGCTTTGGCTGACAAACAAGATCAAATCAGTTGATATTTTCCACCCTTACAAACCTAAATGCCAAACATCATGAGAGTACTGACTACAGTGATTGTGTAGAAACTTTTATTATTATGAATTCCTTCTTGCATGCAGTTTACTTTTAGTGAGCCTTTTGGGAATAAATGAAAATAAATATGAAGCAAAATACCTTTTGTTGCTGTTAATTTTCTTTCACAGAGAGTTATATTGCCTTTATTTTGCGGTATAGTAGTATAATAGAATGGAATTGTGTATGTATCTCGGTATTTACCACAAAACAGGCTTATTATTAGTATAATACTGATGAAGGATAAATAACATTATTTAAGAAGACATTTAGACACAAATTTTACACAGTATACAACAATAATACATTCAGAGTTTCATCACATATATACACAATCAACTATATTAATTATCTACATTCACAACAATGACAAAAATTTCTAAAATGTTTTGTTGGGGTGATATGCTTTCGTAAATTGAAATCACTTTCTGTCTATAGACTCTATTCTATAGTACATATTTCTTTTACTAGTACGTTTTTAATATTCTACAAGACTAATTAACTAACAATTAAAAATCTTTTTTATTTACCACCATCTTGGCGGAAGAAAATGTGATGGTGGAGGAGTAGGATGACCCAAAGCATTTGCAGGATGATGATGACTTAATGGATGAGAATTTCCTCCTGGTGGTGGTGGAGGTAGACCAAGTAGAATATGATGTGGATGAAATTCAAATGGTGATGGTAGAGAGTCAAGTAAAACTAGAGATTTTTGAGGCAGTAGAGTTGTTGCTGCTACTCCCAGAATTTGTTGATGTTGAGCCACCTCCACCTGATGTAGAATGACAGGGCTTGCCATCACGAACTAATACTGGTACTGCAACTCGTCTATAAGATAAGATATGATAAAGAATAACGTATAAAAATCTCATTTGGACAATTGAGAATATGTTATAGAAAACTAACCGTGGACTTGGTGATGAAGAGCTGAGACTATCTAAAGGATGTAGTGGATGATGATGATGTCCTAAATGATGATGAGAACCACCACGCGTTTCTCGCTGTGCTCTACTTGCATCAAAAAAGTTGACAAGGTCAGAGTCATTTGGCTCATTTGAAGAAGCTTTTGCTTGTAGCATTAGATGTTGTAGTCTTCTAGTACTTGGCGGTGTAGTATATTGTCTTTAGAAAGTAAAAAAGAAAATTGTAATAAGACAAAATAAACTACTTTTTCGCCATGTTACAAGACTACAACAATGCTACTTAACAACAATGAGGTGTAATAATTTAAGTATATATTTACCTTTTAGTCTTATAGCGATGATTTTGAAACCATATTTTAACTTGTGTTGGTGTAAGCCGAATAATTGATGCTAAATGCTCACGTTCTGGTGCAGACAAATATCTCTGTTGTCTAAAACGTCTTTCCAATTCATAAGTCTGTGTCTTTGAAAACAATACACGTCTCTTTCTCTTTTTAACTGGAACTTGTCCACCACTTAAATTTCCTTGCGTTCCTCCACCAACATTAAGTGACATTTGAGCTCCACTTTGCATATGCATAGGTCCATGATTAGAATTCGAGTCCATATCAATTTTAGAACCATCTGACTCTTCTCCACCGTCATCATCATCATCAATATCTTCAATGATTTCATCTTCATCAATTTCTTCTTCAATCTCATCATCCAATACTGTGCTCAGTGTCATTAAGACTACTGTGATGATGATGTTCTCTTAAATGAGAATGATGATGATGATGGTGACGACGAGATCTTATAATTGCAGAAAGCCCTACTGAAAGTCCACCACCGGTTTCATGCTCAGTTATACAACTACTATTACTTCCCGTACTAGAATTACTACTAGCTGTACTATGATTATGATGGTGATGATGATGATGATCTGATGATGAGGTAGTTGATGAGTAATTATTATTTAACTTTGAAATTTCAGTAGTACTCGAATCTGCTGGCACAATATCAGCAGGGCAAGAGCGACCTAATGGTTTTGTTGTAGGACTTGTTGTATTCACTTTATTGTTGTCATCAGTTGATGATGTTGAGTCTGGAGATAAAACTGGTCCGGGTGAATTTGCACTGGAACATCGAACTTGTCCTCCATCTACGATATAAAAAAACACAATATATATAATAGAGGGTAAAACATTTCAGTACATTTAATCCATGTAGAAACTCAAGTGACCCTGAATGACTCTGATAAAATACACATGTGTAGTATAAGGGCATCTTGAGATTACATAAGGCTACCATTGCTACATATAAAAATCCATCATCATGTTTTATGTGTGTAATTCTTATCAAAAAATATGCCACAAAAGGAAATGTACAGTAGGACCATTGCAGGATATTTATTCATCTTCATTGTCATCTTTTTTATACTATACAACTCAACCTTTTGTTAGCCACAATCTCTCTCACAAACATTATATGTATACGTCAATGAGAGAGACGAGATGAGAAAGAAGAGAATAAAGTCAGTGAGTAAAGTGGTTGAATGAGCAATAGGAAGTTGTTGTATATCAAGGGGCGGAATGTATGTAATGCTCTTGTAGTAGTGATCTGAGCCAAAAAAGAAATAGAACCAAAAAATATATATATTGCTACTACAAGAGTAAGAGAGAGAGACAGCTTTTGTCCTCACTTCCGATGTTTTCTGGATTTTTGCTAAGAGATGATACACAAAAGTTTATACTACAAGACTTGACTTGTGATGACAACTCTCAAAGTTTTACAAACTTGTGTCAAGTCAAGTCTACAGTAGATTTAACAGGCCACAAAGTACTTATTGCTGAGAAGAGATAGTTTAACTCTCATATTATCTATTACATTGTTCACTTTATGTATAGTCATCAATACTTTCTGTAGGTTTTTCTTCCTTTGCCTTGAATCTCTTAAGAATGAGCCAAAGAAAAAACCTTGTGAATGAATCCATTTCCTAATAGATATTCACCTCAGCAAGCAGCAAAAGAAAATAGTTTGCTATAAAGGAAATTGGGTGTTGGTGGTCAGCATTTTAACACTCTACAGGAAGCCTTTTGTTCCTTTAAGAGATACAATACAATTTTACAACTTGTAACACGTAACCTCTGATACAACTTGGGCAATGTGCACAAAGTGCTACAAATTTTACTATGTTGTGAAAGATTTTGAATAAAAGAACCACTGTAAAGTAGCTCTTTTAAATTTTTCTTTTGTATATATACATCGTAATGTGATACATATCACATTATTATATAGAGAAAATGTTTATGCCACTTTGCTGGAGGATAAATATATTACATAGAGAGTTTTGTCTGTCATAAACAAGATCAAGTTTTTGATTGACAAGAGAGAAATATCACAGGTGAGTTTGTCATGTCAAAATATGTATATCAAACACCCTTATTGTTATTCCCTTCAACCATTTTTCTTAAAGTATGATTGACAAGTTACGAAACAAATTTTAGAGAGCTACTCCTATAAGAAATTTTTTATAAGTAAGAGAGACTAAAAGTCTATTGTATAGTACATATATAGCAAATATTCCAATTGCCAAGAAAATTGCGTAATATACTGAAGAGGAAAGTGAAGAGCAAATAAGAGAGAGAAGTACATATAAAAAAAGAAGAGCTAATAAACATGAAAAGCTTTCACTACAATAACAACTTGCTTTTTTTATTTCTCTTGACATTGTAACTACAATGTGTATTAAAACCGGAATGAAATAAAAAAAATGTTGCTGATTCAACGTCAATCGTCATATATAGAGAAAATAGAGTTCTAAAAGTTAATATAGGAATAACTGAAGCGTTTTAGTTTCTTCTCCAGATTTTTTTGTTTGAGAGTTCCAATTCGACTGTCATTTCACTCTCCATAATACACATTCAGGAAAAGTTGAGCAGTTGAACAAAGTGCATTTAGTAGAGTAGTTGACAATTGTTATATGGAGAAAGATAGATATTATATAGTTATACTACATGCCCAATAGTGTTTCCTCTTGTCTGAGAGAGAAAAAATGTACTGGAAACCCGGAGTTGGAAACATGTAGAATGTTTTCCGGTTAAATAGAACCCCTAACTCAATAACATTATTTCAGAGGAAGGAACATGATAACCTAACCAAAGTCTTGTATTATGTCGTAGACTGATGATTTCAATTTGATTAGTGAACTACAAATTAACTTTAATCAATATTGCCAATTACTTTGGAAAACTTGGATATCGATTAATTTTGATTTGAGCCAACTGAACGAATTATATACAAAAGTACAGATTTAGTCATTTCAGTATATTTTAAGAAGCCAAGTACAATTTTATGATTGTTGAACTTGCATTGTTTTGGCTTTCTCACATTTCCGCAATAGACGCTTTCTAGCATATTGAAATTAAGTGATTCTCTCTCTGACTCTGCTCACTGAAAATATGTTACGCAATATATATTATGAAGTAAAGTTGAGAGAGCACAGACAGTGAATTGAATGCTTGGTTGATTTCAGAGTAGTTTTCATCTCATCTCTCGTTGTTTGTTGTGGAGTAGAGAAGTAGGCAAAAGAGAAGAGCTACCAACTGACTCAAGTGACTCCAAAAACCCTTGATGACAATGTGACTCTTTGCTCTCTCTCTCTTCAATAATTTATCTAAAGTGTGTCCTCTCAACTATAAAAGTCGTTGTCGACACAGGAAACTCAAAACTATCTCTTTCCCTTATATATATAGTACTCTACATAGAAGAGAGAATGATCCCAAACAAACTATTCTCAACGATTCATAAAATCTTTCTCAAGACCTTTTTATGCGAGGCTCACAACTATTATTGTAATGTTGCAAAACTGGAAAGTAAATAAAATTGCTTAGAAGCTCTTTTCAGTTTTTTTGTAAGTGTACAATACAAACCAGCTTAGAAATGCATACTTTATAAAATCAACTGCTTAGTTTCAACGCCGGAGAAAATGTTTTATACAACTGGTGATTACTAATTTAATTATTACCGTAGTTTAGCATGTAAAGTTGAGTTATTGCCACAAAACACATTTTTAAATGTTTAGTTTCAACGCCAAAGATATTTTCTACAATTTGTCGTTGCAGTACTTTAACATTTAGTAGTTGTAAATTATAGCATTATAGAGCTTCAATCATTTCATTAAAATACAAAACCGAGCAATTATACGCACTGATGCCTTCAGTGAAAGCCTTATTTTCCAAATAAGGCTCAGTGAGACTCTTTTGTGAAAATATATTGCTACTGTACATTTTCAGTATATATATACTACCTTTACCTTTATAATATGTTATCCCTACTTATAATATATCCATGAACAAAAATCTTCCTTTCCTGTCGGTATATTGATGCATTTTAATCGAATTGGAAGAGAGCTAGGCAAAAAGGTTATCCACACATACATGAGCAAAGGACTAACAGCAGCTTTTTGTATAATTCTCTAATAAACACAAACTATTACTCATATATACTATAAACATGATATATGCTCATTGTTGATGAGAATTACACAATAGCTCCACACATATATATAACTTTTAACCACGAGCTCACGCCTCTATTATAGTAATGGTCCGCCTTTTGTTATGTCATTTGTAATCTTTTACAAGAAGATGAAGCTTTTATATTCTTTTCTATTTTGAACTTTTCTCTCTCTCATTCTTTGAATCTATTTGAACAAAAAGATCTTTTTTGGTTTCTTTTTGTCACAGTAAATTTGCGGTTTGCGATTTCATTCTTTCAGAGCCAACAATGTGTCTATAAGAAAGGAAATGAAAAGCTGGACTTTTTCAAGAAAATTTTAAAAACTCTCTTCTTCCGGATATCTTGAATCTCATTCTTTACTTCTAGTAAAATATAAATGAAGCCAAATATTATATCATAGTCAATTGCATTATAAGTTTTTTTGTAACAAAAGCTTCCAAAGCCCACAAAGTCATGACGAATTCAATTTTTTCCATCATCCTCTTTTGCCCACCTTCCTTTTCCTTGTCATTGTGTTCATCCTTTACAATTCATTTTTCTTTGCTTCTAAAGTTTATTTTATATAACATATAGCTAAGTTAGGTAGTAACAGCAGCATCCATTAGCATGAAATGAAAAGTCACAATGCAAAAAGTAAATACACATTTACAGCGACCTTCGGTCCAAATGTACAAATTCATCAAAAAGACAAAAAGAAACGGAAGAGACGAGCAACAACGGTTGCCTCATATATGTCAAGCTTCTTATGCAAACATGAGACTTTTTCTAAAACTAAATTTTTATATCACCATCATAATAAAACTAAACAAGTCTCTCTTTAGCAAATACTCTGTAATGATGAAAGAGGTGCATTTCTCTTCATTCTATTCACTTTTTAACACTTTTTGGCCACGTGCCGTTTTCCATTAAGCACTGAGAGAAAATAATGGTAATTACCCCAGCATTCTATATATTTATAATGTAGCCAACATAAATCACATGTAGCAAACTACAAACCAATTGCTATTCTATTATATAGAAAGTCAGATCACAATGAGATAGTCTGTTGACAAAGCAAGCTGCTGGTGTAATATAAATTGTTGGCTGTGTGAAGTACGGCTGCTTTTCTAAATTATTATTATCAAAACCAAAAGCGCATCATTCTCTGATTCTCTTCCTCATCCTCACTATATAGTCGATCTTTATCAAATATCAAATACAATTGAACATCCTATTTTTAGATGCAATCTCATTGCTCAACTTCTGCTCCTACTCAACATTCACTCAACTGCATCCCACTTTAATTATGATGGATTGACTGGGTTGGTCATTTTAGATTTGAATCATTTAAAAAAAGATCCGTGGTTTTGTATAAGTGCATCTGCCTCTTCTCTCGCTTTTTTATCAATTGCTCATGTATCTATATATACAGTTGTGGTTAAGGAAAAGGTGTGAGAGATGGTATGTTTTTATTCATTCATAAATGACTCATCCTATTGTACAAGAGTTACATATGATATATAGAGAGAGTCTGCTGATGCTAATTAGAGCTAAGGTTCACATCACCCACGCCCTTATGAAAAAGCTACATAGGCAAAAAGGTATAAGTAAAATGTGAGAAAGAAGTGAGAATGACACAACTAGACAAGAATAGATGGATTGAGCAAACTAAATCCTATCAAGAGAGAGAGAGAGACAACGACGTTCCAAATGAAAATAAATGAGTGTCATATCATCCACCTCCTATGACTTTGTTGAAAGGTTCAAACTAACAAGACACTATTACATTTCTACTCTCTACTGGAGCAAGCAGTCAATATTTAAACGGTTTAATGGCTTTGTAACTGTCGTAGTCTCACAATCTCAAAATATTAAAGTCAAATTACAGCTACAAACTACATATAAGTTCATAACAAAGTTTTATATAGAAACAAAATGAGGCAGACTGAGACATTTGTTCATCAATGCAATGTATGTTTGAGAAGGTGAAGTAGGAAAAGCTCTCGTCCCGAAATTCTGCTCACTCTCAATTCCCACGACTACAATTGGACCACTTCCTGCTTTCTTCCTCTCTCTGACTTTACAAGCTTTATATAAAAGAGAGAGAGTGCTTCTGTAATGAAATAAGGCCACGGGCGTGTGCCGAACTCAGTCATTTAACTGCTTTTTCTGTTGACTGTTCTCTATTCTGTCTATATGTGTACCTTTAACTGAAAGCTCAGCTGGAACACCTCTGGATATGACTACAAGAGAAAAATCTACAGGAGGGGGTGTCGCCCAAAAAAATTTCATGTAACAATTTTCAG
>VCNE01001550.1:0-14814 GCA_009869805.1 Oncopodura yosiiana
AATAGCGAGTCTTCTTCTGTTTTGGTTCACGTGCTGAATGGTAAGTGTATATCTACCAAATAAAGCAAGATATCAAACTTTTCTACTTTCCTAACCTACATATCCACATAACATTTCCTGTACTAATCTAACATAGCCAAAGTTGGTTACAACAGTACTTTCTCTCTCATAGCTCTCTATAATCAGTTTTTCAGTTCAAACCTAGTTTATATAGTGCGTATCATTTGTATCAATCTGGTCTCTCTCGACTTAAATGTCGTAAAAGCTGCTACTACTAGAAAGAAGAAACTCAATCCAAAATCTAATCATGAAAGCGTCTCTCTATTCTTGTTTCAGAGTCAAATTAGCCTGAAGCTTGTTACGTAATTACGCCAGCAGCTTCTTTCTCCATGGCTATTTCATGACACCAACTTTTCTTCTTCTAGTATCAAAGTCTCATAAGGTAATTCCATCTGGTCGCGTCTATTTAGTGTCTTTGAAACTTGTTCTGGCAAGAAAGAAGAAAAGATAGTGGTGTAGGAGTTTGTAGATTAGTTATATCTACGCGCAAAAACTATATAGCTAATATCATCATCATAGTATTACAGAGTTTCTACAAGAAATGTGTATCATATGAAACTTTCTCTTTTTCTCTCTCTCGATTAGTCTATAGACTCATTTAGTATCACTAGGCTAAAATTTCCCTTATAATTAATTAAAGGTTACTCTATATTTTCTCTTTTTGTTTGCAAAGTATAGCATAGCATAGTCTACATGATATTTAAAAGTTGAGAAAGTGAGTGTAAAACTAAGCTAACTAACTAATACAGTAAATGGACTAATGGGCATAGTAATTTGAAAAGTAAAGAAGAAACGGATTTAGTATAAAAGTGTTGACAATATTGATTTTCGAGATTTTCTATGTAGACTTTAGTAAGAAGAGTGAAAGCTAATGATTTGCCATTAGTTAATAAGTGAAAGTGATTGAAAAATTCAAAAGTCAACAGGAGGGCTTTACTTATAGTGAATAGTGAGAAAAGATTTTCTGATTATTATTGTTCTTATAGAAAGTTGAGTTTAAATCAAAAGCACAGTGTGAGAAGAAAAGTGTGTATAGTTATATATAACAAGTTTTAAACAAATAACCAGCTTATTGAGCTTATGTTATTCTGACAACTCAACTTTAACCCTTTTGCACTTTCTCTCTTTGAAAGCTTTATATTTTGGTCTTACTAAAAACTTGGCTTTTACACACTTTATACGATTTATCTACTTTTGTCGTGTTGATTTTACAGAGAGAGAGAAGAATCATTATTACCACTACATCAACCTACTGACATATATGTAAGCCATATAGAAAATTGGAATGGACTAGTAAATCCTATACTATCCTTTCTAGTACTACTACTAAATGCAGAACACATGAGTTTGAGAAGAACAATAAAACCCAAAAATAATCCCAGAGGAAAAAGGAAAGTTTGAAGTGAGGCATCAACTCAAAACTAATGTAGTTTATACTGTCTTACTTTCTCGTTCTCTCTTCCGCTCTTTCACTTCATATGTAATATTCCTATTATATCTATTCTAGTTCAAAGTGATGATGCTGACTTTGACTTAACTTTTTCAACACTGTAACCACAATACGCCATATCTTTCATAATGATAATAACGATTGAGAAATGCACAACAGAATTTCTCTTTCTCTCTCTGCTTTTGAATATACTGTCAAATGCAGAATAAAAGTTTTACATAAAAAAATAAACTTTCTCCAATTACGTCTTTACAATTTTACTACACACAATTCTTTCAAAACTTGAAAATTTCTATAGTATATAAAACAACTCATTTACAGAGTTTGGAAAACAAATCAAAAGATACAAAAACGTTTCTCATATGTATACAATACTTTTTTTAACATGTAACTCAAGTTTCTCTCTCTCAGTGTCTCATATTGCAACATTTTCCTGAACTTCTTTTAGGAGCAAAGTACTTGTGGCATTATGTGATCTGCTTGCACAATAACAACAAACACAAATGGCAACTTATTCTTATACATATGTCGAAGGGATTAGCACCTATATTGTTACAATTAGAATTTCTAGCTTACTTGTCCCTGAGAACTTTCTCGAAGGTGAAAGTTGAGTGATCGCTTCATTCAACTTTACTTTAATATATAGAGTATATACGTAAGATTAACTACATATCGAAGAAGGTTTATTACCGTGCCTAGTAAAGCGTATATATAGAGAATAAAGTTGAAGCTAAGAAATCATAAAAGTTCAGAGATGAAGAAGGAGAAAGTCGATGAGGATGTGTATGATGTGAAGAATTCTGCTATTTGATATTCTCCTCGTGTTTCAACATCAGCTCAATTATTACCATAAGTCACGTTCACAAGCCTGCCTTTCTCAGAGTTTTTGAACTGTACAGTGGATTACTTGGATATAGCAATATAGCAACAGTAAAAAAACCATGCTTAAAGGCTATGTGCGTAAGAAAAAGTACAACTGAAATAGAAAGACAGTCGTCATATGAAATTCAAGAAGTAAAAAATCAGAAAAGTGACATAGAACGAAGTTGTGTAAGAGTCAAAGAGAGAGAGAAGAAGAAGAAAAATCAAAAGCCAAGTTGAAGATGACATTCGACATGTTCTGCAAATCGAGGCTTAACTCAATTTACTACCTTTGAGATTAACTCTACATTTACCACATGTAAAGAGAGAGAGAGACAAGTTTTCTTCTTTCTTTGATGAGCTCTTGTGAGTAGTAAAGTCATACAATTATATACTTGCTTTGGGAATATAATACATCTCAATGTACTAATCGATGTTCAAGTTTTCTAAAAAAAAAGTTTAATTCACATTCTGTCCTTGAATAAGATTGAGTTATTTTTTGAATTTCCTAAGATTTATAATCTGGTCAATCATTTTTCTTTACGAGACAGACAGGAGGAGATGTACATAGAAATCTTTGGAATTCAAGTTGACAGTAAAAGAAGACTTTCCTTTTCGTCTTAACACACGCACAACAAATGTCGCAATGTACATATATAAGGCTTAGAGAAGAGCAAAAACCTGACACTTGTTTTCAAAATGTAGGCCATGTGGTGACAAAAATGAGCGAGTGTTTCTGGGTGCTGGTGGTGTAGAGAGAGAGAGAGACGAAGAGACAATTTAATTCTTTTGCTGACTGAGCAGTAGAGAGAAAATTTATTATATGCTCAGAATAAAAATAAGTAGCGCCTATATATTTCTACTATAGTATGGCAAGTAGTTTTCTCTTTCTCTCTCTTAATGCTTGTGCGTAATCGAATAGAATTATTATTATATACTATAAGTACTTCTTACTGGTTGCTCTTTTTAGAACTCAGTACTAAAGTACTACTATAGAGTTCATAAGAGTACAATGTAGCTTAATATCCATCTATGTCATTAGTACATTAGAAATAAGAAGAAAATCTACAATAGTACAATAGTATAAAAAAACTCTTCGATGCACGTCACACATGATGAAACTTGATTTAATGTCCTACCTAACTGCTATAATCTAATTTACTCTGTTGTAATGTACTTGAACTAATTGTCTCTTTCTTTCATGTGTAGAGGTTATTGCTAGTTTTATACAAGCTAATACAATGGGTTAATATACTTGTGTAAAACAAGCACGAAAAGAAATTACAGAGTAGTGATGTGATGTGGTTCTGTGTGTTTTAGAAGAGAGAAAGTACTATAGAGAGCGAAGAAAGATGAAGGTGATTTCTAGCGATTTCTTCTACTTCATGGATTTTTGGTTTTTGAGGCAATTTGTAATAATAACAATTATTTCAGTATGTGTCTCCCTATGTCTCTGTCGAGGAAAGAAACTCTGAGAGTTAAGAGAAGAGAAAGTACTTACTCCTTTTTCTAAACTACCTGTCATTGCAACTTACTATAATTCTCTATATTGCCAATTGCCTTCTACTCTGTATATAGAGAACACAATATTACATGAGAGATCTTTTCTCTAACCTTTGCACGTGTCAGTGTACGTGACAGTGACAAGGATTTGTTCCTTGATCCCCAATATTTCTCTCCCTTTTACAAAATTGTTAAAATAATCCACTCATTTTATTACTCCAGATTTACAATAATTTTTTGTGATTTCCTATAGGTGAATTGACGTCAGCCATGCAACACGGGAACAACAGAGGTTCACCAAGTCTATCAATAATTCCTTTAGTGAATCATCTCCCTTTCCTTATTGCCTATTATATCTTACTTCAATTAACATTATGTCTCAGCTTTAATAATGAGAGACTAGTAAGAGATAATAATAGGTGATAATTAGCTGAATCAAGTACTATATAATGACCAAAAAAGCGAACCATTATAAAAGTGTACATATATATAATAATATAATTATGTAAAAAAAATGTGTGTAAATATTCAATGTGTACATACGTGTAAAATTTTTCTTCCCACGTTTTAATCTCTATATTCTCCTATAGACTTTTTATATTAGTGTGATTGAATTGAGAAGCTCTAAAAAGTATATAAGCTATCTAAGGTGACAATTTTATACGCAACTACTTTTCCTCTTAATCCCTTTGCCAAGAAAGTTTTTGCTATAGGAAATCAGTTATTGAAAANAATTTTATACGCAACTACTTTTCCTCTTAATCCCTTTGCCAAGAAAGTTTTTGCTATAGGAAATCAGTTATTGAAAAATGTTTGAGAGTAGAAGAAAATTCAATAATGAAGATCAGATCACTACTAAGCCATTATAGGAAACCACATTATTACACAGCACTCACCTTTTCATCTCCTAACATATTAACATCAAAATAAAGTGGAAATATTCCCAGACTCATAAAATAATCTAAAGAAGTCGTATGATGTCACCAAATGGGTTATAGAAGGTACTAATGCAAAATAATAAAGAGCCCTTGGGTGACAACTATGTACAAGATTATTATTATCTAAGGCTAACGAGAGTGAGACGATCATTATTATTACTTGAAAACTTTTGGAGACCATCATCATCATTGCCAACCAATACGAACTACGTCTACAGCAATTCTTAACTTCCTCTATGGCTTTTGGAATGAGTATTATTTCTATTATGGAAATAATGACTTGGCCTTGGTTTCTATTTCTCTCTTGGAAAATTAGTGAATGCTCTGTACATATTAGCATTCTCAATACTATAATGGCTATAAAGGGCTCCTATATTCCAAACACAGATGTTCAGTATAGCTTTATATAAAATAATAATATTAGAGACATAAACCATGCCAAAAAATATATAATCTTTTACTATAATGAATTCTCTCCTATTCAAGACAAATGGCAGTGCGTATATAGTTTTAGTTGAAATTATAATAGGAATTACGACTATACTCTATAAATTGAGCAATGCAGTTTAGTTTCACAAAAGTGTGATTGTACATTTGGTGCATTTTTTGAAGGAAATAAGTATTACCACTTTACAAATATCAACTATCATTTTCCTCAATTTCCTATATATAGAGACTAAAAGATCATAAAATAATTCAATGTTACATATTTTCCTCAAAATACAGTGCCTTATTTCTTCAGTACCCACTATTTCCTCTTTTCTATCTAATACATATAATATACGTAATAATATGGCATTAGAAAAAGAGACAAATATAATACTATAGTGTACATATATAAAAATAGATAACTGGTAGAACTATTATCGTCATGAATTTCTAGCCAGATATACATAATACTAGGAAATTATATAGTTAGTAAAGTGATCACCTGAATTATATAGAGCGTCTCATTTCAACTTGGTATTTCTCAATGTTACAGAGAAAACTATATATATATACACACACTATTACATATAGAGCTACATAATTTGGAAGAAAATGTAAATAATAAATTGTCATCTAATACTCTATATATATCTACTACTATGTTAAATTGTAATAGTTACAAAATATCGTATTATAGTCATCATATACTTAGTTTTTAGTGTACATATAAAATAACTTATGAAAATGATGTAACCTAACCTTTACCTTCTTTCAACAACTTGACTGTACAATGTATATAATATGCTACCCGAATATGTACATAAACTTTATAAAAAAATATTCCATGTTAATAGAAACATAAGAAGGCGATGATTTGTTTTTTTTTTGACTACGTGCAGATAGTCACAACATAAGAAAATATGTGAATGACATATGAAATTATTAAAAAGAATGTGTGTGCGTGAGAGTGTCTGTCTCCCAAATGTTAATCATCGTCAATTTGCAGAGTCATAACAAAACATGTATTTTCGTTTGCAATAAAATAATACCAAAATGCATTGCATAAGGATATATCCTTCATAGTGCATTCTCATGCACAATGACATAGAGATAATATTATGCAGTGTCATTTTTTTCTCAGAAAATTATGATGGAATGAGAGTGTGTGGTTTTATTTTAGTTTTGAACACTTTGCAAAACCAAAAATTTTCCTTATTTTTAAGCAATAAATTCTAACTTTGTTTTTTTATTATATGATGGAATGCTGTGTAATGAAGAATTACTAACCAAACTGTTATATGAATTTTACGACATAAAAAAGAGACGACGTACGTATAAATGTGTATACCTATATATAAAAATGTAATATGTTATTCCTTAATAATGTGCGAATTTTTATGTAATATGTGCTCTCTCCTCTGTTCTATATAACAAGTATTATATAATGTATATACTCCTAAGTAGAATATAATGACAAAAAGTCATGCGTACGTGACATATAGTAGAGTCATTTTTGTAAGCTAAGAATAATAATAATAATAAATCTTAATGGAATTTTATGTCTGTATCAAATCACACTAGTTTTTTTTCTTACAACCTTGCACTTTTTTCCAGATATTTCTAGATAACAAGAAGAAGCATATATTACTTTTAACATTTCTTGGAAACTTTGAACTACTTATACAATAAAAAGAATGCTTACTATATTAAAATGTACTGAAACCATTTTGCATTTTGTCTATAGGCAACATTTTAAATCATTATTTGCTCCAATTTTTTTCCTGATTCAATCATTAAATTGAAAGTTGACATGCTTCTACACATAATGAGGTCAATAGTGTCAAATCATTGTATATTTTATGCCTGATGATGATACAAACGCACTAGTTGCATCAGACGTTTAACAAGAATTCAAGAATGAAAAGGTATCTTTTAGTCTGCCTATGACGTCAAGAACTTCTTTTCTAGATACCTATACTAGACAGCGAGGCATTATTATGATTCTGACGTACTAAGGATGAGGTGATTTTGAAATACTGATACATATTCTTATGGTTGGTAGACCATAATAAAGTAAAATCAACAACTCCAAGAAATGGATGAGTCAGACTTTATTTTATAATGCATCCATCTGATAATGTTTAACACTTAAAAAACTTGAAGCAAAAAAGCATATGAATTGTGTAGCTATAAATGTGTATACACAATTGAAGAATGTAAAAAGACTGATTAAAATAAAAAGTATACAAACAATAATACTAGGACTTTAGTGCAATTAGAGAGTACGGTTAGCTTAAATTTTCTATAAGCTATAATTATGCTACAAGTATATTCTTGACAGGAGCAATTACTCAAACTGCAAAATGAACTTGTAAAACAGGAACTGCTCAATCTTTCTTGAATGTAATAAAACCATCGTCGAACAATAATGACGACTGGTATCAGAGCCATATCTACACACATAATGGTCTGGGATATTAATTAGTTTGAAATTTTTTATGCAGTTCAACATTTTGCATTCTTATCAGGTGTAGAGATTGAAAACACGATTTTTAAGTGCAATTGCAAAGACGGCAAGCAACCTACACTAAAAGTGTAGATAAATGTGAAAATGGTTGTTGAACTAAACTATAAATTATTAGTATAGACATGAGACATCAAATACTTATATGAAGACATATATGTATGTATCATACCAAAAGCATTTCCTTTTAGCATTATTGAAAATTGCATTTCTTTGCATTTTTATACCTATAGAAAATTGAGGGATTTAGTCTATGTCATCACATTTTATAAATTTAAAAATCAATGAAAGGATTTCGATTTTTCATATAAAATGGCCTTGGCATTACATTCTATAATATTAGCATAAATTTTTTTAATAAAGAAGCTACTGGAATTTCCTGTTGTTTATTGTATATTTTAAGAGTAAAACATAAAAATTGGTAAGCAGTATTGTTATTGTATATAAAAATATTTGGCCGTGTCAACAAAACACATAAAGTCTTTCACACTAATTCATTACTTTTATCTGCACTTTATTTCTTAACCTACCTCTACGTTGGTTTATATATATATATATTTACCAGCAATTTTTACTGCCTATTTATTTATTGGGAATTTTGGCATAGAGTAATTCGTGGCATTTATGGCATGACGGTTTTCTAACTACGACTTATATACAAAAATTAGCTAGCGTATTTCATTCTTCATATTCATATAACCTATGAACAAAACAACAATGCGAAATAAAGCGAGTTGTAAATGGTATTTATGGCCTTGTAAAACTTTGCTTAAATTGCATTTCAAAGAGAATATTTCACTATTGCGAAATTACATCGCTTTACTACTGCAAGGGATTCTATTGAAGAGTTTTTTGGTCCATGAACTTCAGTACACTTTTGAATATATGTATTTCAATCTTTGTCTCATATGAGTTTTTATGTACATAGATCACTAAATTAACGCATGCTATTTTGATGTCGTGAGAATTTGATACGTTTGTTATTGTTCAAATTGTAAAAATACTAAAGAATTATTTTTGCATAGACTAGCAGAAAAGTTATATTTGACTTTCAACATGCTACACATCTTTTTTTCTAAACTCTGGCTCTTTTCTCTAGAAGGCATTATTTTCAATCCTGATGCTCTCAAAAGATATTATTATTAACTGAATTAATAGCATCTGCAAGTCATAGCATTGTACAGTCACTTAAACTCACTTTATCTGATTTTTTATAAGATTTTTTTACACAACTTTGCCACTAGCGTTCTACAACAACCAAAGACATTCAATGCACGCAAACGACATCCTCTCTTCATCTGCTTCTTCTTCCTTTGAAGTTTGAGAACATTGAAGAGAAAAAGGTGTTTACAGACTTTCAAGTGAATGGTAGAGTATATACATATATATTCTTTAGTAGTGTAAAGTTTTAAAAGCAAGTTTTATGCCTGTGCTTTTCTGTCAGGGAATGTAAGTACAAAACTAACTACACAAACCTCTGTCAGTCGTGAATTGAAAGAGGTACAAGAAACACAAACCATATTATTATTATATATACCCATCTTAATTCTTTTACATACTGACTACTGTAGTGTAGAAGAAGAAAAAGCTCTGTACGAAAATCTGATGCAATATCATGAAAAAGATAATACTCTAATTTACCATAGTTGTCAGTTGAGTGTGTAGTACAAAAATTCAGCTATACATATAAAACGTTTCTAGTCTAAAGTGATTATTGTGTTTAGTTGAAAAAAGTGAGTATCTAGAAGAATGTCTTGTAATAAGAAGAAGAAAGGTGTGAAAAAATCAAACTTTATTTCATGTTGTCGAAATATGAAGAAAGATTTCAACTACGCTTTTCATAAATTCCTACAAACTAAAAGTGTACAAAGAGTTCAAAACTCAATGACAAATATTATGGCTTACTCCAGGTGAGAATTAGTTAAAAGCTAACTCTAACTAGTAAAGAAATTAACACGTAACGCATTGTATTATTATGTATTTATAGACTCTGTCCTGCAAGTGACATTCACTATATAACAACACCAAAAATTGAAAGCCGAAGTTGCATTAGACTATTCTGGCGTTTGGCTCTATGACATGTAAGAGAGAAAGAAAAAATAAACACAATTTTCTACAGTGTAAGTACATATTGTTAATGTTTGTTCTTCTTATATATTTCTCTTATATAGATTTTCTACTAATGTACCAGTCATTTTGCAAAGCGTTGGTTTCTTTGGGTCGGAAGTAAGAAATTTGAAATGTGATCTGTACGTGAAGCTAGAAGCAGTTGAAAGAAGCAATGGTAGTAATGCTATACAAAATCCAATCCTTCTGTTCAAAGACACTGTAAAGGCAAAAAGGTCACAAGCCCTTCGTCTAACTCTACCTAAGCTTATACATATTGAGGCAGATGTGAAGTACAGATTGTCATACATGTTTGGATATAATGTAAGCGCTTTTATATCTTTTTATGATAATTGTCTACATCATGAATTACAAATTTTTAATACAATCAATTTTATGTATGCAGGGCGATTGTGATGTTCACCGACGATATGGCATTGGGCATGAATCAATGACTTTGACTACACAAGAAGAAGAAGAAGGCTATGAGAAAATTGCATTCCAATTTACCAAAGGATTTCGACATATTGCTGAGTTTGGATTTGTTCCTTTACCTTCTCTATCATCCTAGAAAAATGCTTTACATGTTATTAATTCCTACTATTGTATTTTTAACATTAAAATATACATTGTATCAGGTATTATAATATTTATTACACACATCAGTCAATTGTTGTTATATTATTTTATACAAATTTTTGTTAGATATTAAAGATGCATTTTGAATGTCACGTCATTCTCTCTGTAGCTATATGTTCATTTTCATTTTCATGAGAGTATATAATACAAAGGAAGGCGAGTGTTAGATTTCATCATCTTTTAAAAACTTTTAACTTTTATGTATATGTTGGTTAATCGGTGACAAAAAGTTTTCCTATAGAGATATTAAATCTATCTATATTATGTATCAAGAGTATCCGGTCTGAAGTGAGGGATAATGCATTTATGAGAACCTAATTGATTATACTTACAGAGATATCATCAATCACATTTGGAAATGACAAAAGTGTCAGCGTTAGAGTTGAAGGATCAAGGAAACTTAACTAAAAGAATCTGTTCACAGTTTATACTCTTTTTATGTACATATAGTAGTATAGTGTGCATGACACCATGAGGTTTCGTAGGAAGAAGATGAAGATTATATATATATATATATATATATATATATACAGAGTTCAAGCAGAGAAGAAGAAGAAGGCAAGGCAAATATTCTAAGATAGAATCTTCTCTTGTATAGGTATATATATATATATATATGATTTCACAATCACAATTCGTCTAAACGTTAGCTTCTTATATTATATACTCTTTCATTCCTTGTGCATATCTAATGTTTGCATCTCTTAAAGAGTATACAATGTGAACATACATTTATATTTACGTACGAGAAATGCATTTAAGATGTGAGAAGAAAAAAAATTGGGCTTCTTTTTTTACTTCCTCTCTTCCTCCTCAAGAGAGATCTGTGAACTTTCGGTGTAGGAACTTTTTTATACTTGTTACATAATATATATAGAGTGCAATTTGGTTTTATATACTTAAAATTTCTCTTTCTTTTTCTAAATTTCCATATTCCATTTATCCCATTAAAACAAACAAAAGATGACAGGGTTGAAGTTGAGCTCAATGACTTACTACTTTTATAATACAAGAAATGATATACCCACAAGTCTCTCTACTTTTCATCTACGACGACACGAAAGGTTGCTTGTTTCTTTTTGTCAAGAGAGAAAAGTAGGGCAAGCAGTCAAGATAAAAAGTTGAAAATGATTTTATACTTTTCTCTGCAAAGAAGCAAAGAGAAGAGCTCTTTTCAACTCTTCATTTGAGAATGGGTGAGAAGAAGTAGAGAGTATAAAGTAAATTACAATACATTGTGCAAAAAGTTAGGTGAGACATATTGCCTTGTCGCACCTTTTGAGATCGCATAGATGAAAATTTCTTAGGGTCTTTTTCCTACATGACAACTATCATTTATTATGAGAAGAACTTTGCTTTGACTATCTTCAAACTTGCATCTTGTGTCATTCTACATATCTTTTTTTATCTATTGCAATTTGCAAATTGTATGTACCTATGTACGTACGTAGCTTCACTTCTCTGCAGATTCTCATTTATCCCCAAATTCTTTGAGATGAATTTGTCGATTTTTGCAAAGCAAGGTTCGGTTGGCTATTAGCCGAGTAGTTCATGAGCGTTAAATGAATATTTTTGTCCCATGCAAACTATCTCTTTCATTTTCATTAAAACTGGCAATGATCCTATAGGATAGAAAAGAGCAAGTTTATTTTTGTCAGGACACTGACACAGGATTTCTCTGGTAGTTGTTGTTGGCTTCTCACATAATAAAGTTTTTCATTTTAGTTTTGGTTACGTTACATTTTACATGCTTGACAAGTTGAAAAACACATTTATGTTCTGTAAATTTTTTACTTTTAATAGTGTGCTTCAAAAAGAGACTCTTTGGTTGTTATTTTTGTTTGGCAGCTTTATTAGTGAGTGTAACAACTATATACAAAATACAACAAATAGTTTGTAGTATATATAGTCGCCATCATGTCTACTTTTGTAGAAAGGTGTAGTTTTACACTAGTAATTAGGTATAGAAGTTAAAGTATAAAAGAGATGCCTATACTCATCAGTTATGATGATGGACTAGAAAAACAAGACACAAAAAATTGTTTATTTACTAATACATAAAACATCATCTCTCTACCATCATAATTCCATGTGGTGGGATGCAACAAGAACAGTTGTCAGCTGACATACATAATGAAATTGACTTTGAAATGGTTCGTGAAATAGAAGAGCACTCAATTCTTCATTTTAATTATAGAAATTTACGTGAAATTCCAAATGAAGTACTAAATTATGGTCATCATGTGAAAGAAGTTTATTTCAAATTGAATTGCATTGAGACATTGGTAAGGTATAGCATATGTACAGCTGCCTATAACCATTCAATGTTACAAAGCCGGCATTACATCACGTCTCATTTTTGCCCCTAAGATTATAGTGTTGTTTCATTTGCAATTACTACAACAGCCAGGCTGGTCGAGTGACACTCGACCAGCCTGGCTGTTGTAGTAATTGCAAATGAAACAACACTATAATCTTAGGGGCAAAAATGAGACGTGATGTAATGCCGGCTTTGTAACATTGAATGGTTATAGGCAGCTGTATAAAATCTGAACCATTACTAAACTTTTCTTTCTCACTTTGCTTCTTTTATATATTTCAGCCGTCACAAATTGGCAAATTGGTCAATCTAACTAATTTATATCTTATTGGAAATCAACTCAAATGTCTACCAGAGGAAATTGGAGATTTGAAATGTTTAAAAGTTTTAGATTTAAGTCAAAATTTTATCAAAGAGTTACCCAATGCTATAGGATCCTTATGCAATCTGCAGCATCTTTTGGTTACCAATAATCAGATTCAAGTGCTACCATCAGGTATATTGTATATACATATAACAAAAACTTTTAAAGTCTGTAGGTATTTTCTCAGAGTATATCACAAATGCTTAATTAAAAGAATCATTAGTGAAATATAATATGTCATATAAATTAGTATGATGATTTTGCACAAATGATGGATTCTCAGAGTTTGAAACTTCAATTAAAAGTTATTTGAATGCATTACAACATCAGAGTGAGCTATATAGAATTTCAATCAATAATACTCTCAAGTCTGATGAAAGTTTTTGCAAACTAATTATTGGGAAGAGAGCATCAAATGTCTCACTAATTGAATTTGACTAATGAATGTTGATTTGCTATTTTAAAAAGTTTTTCTATAATATGTACTATTTGATAATTGATTTTATATGTAGATCTAAAACGACTTGAAAAATTGCAGTTCCTTGAATTGACAGGAAATCAAATACAAATACTCTCAGATGACTTGATTTCAGGACTAAAAGCTTTAGAAGAATTATCTATTGACCGTAATCCTATCAAGCTTATACCAAGAGTAATGTCTCATCTCAAATATCTACGATATCTATCTGTTTGTCAATGTAACCTGATCTTTGTACCTGCTCTTCCAATTTTTCCTTATCAAACTTTTACTTCTTCAACAAATATGCCCAATAGTACAACCTCATACAACTTTGCATTTCTATTTGATGGAAATACAAAACTTAACTATTTACCATATTGGATTTATCAACTACTTGGTCCAAACATTGACTCTTTTGGGTAAGAAATTCATCTCTAAATGACGTAAGTACTGACTGAGATGAGAGTATATTGTTATATTTCTGTTTACACAAAGGTGTGCAGTAGATGAAACAATAACAAACAATAGAGCTACTCACCATCATCATCATTTCAAACAACATCAACATAATAGTATGCTACTTGAACAACAACATCAACCAACAATTCACTTTGAGTTCAAAGGAAAGCGACATACTTTGCATTTTGATCAAGATTTAATGAAACTGGAGCATCCTAATAACAGTACAGTTATAGTGTCTTTGGTGGAATTGTGTCTTAGACGTATCCATTCTACATTTCATATCAAAGAAATACCACAGCTCCCATTTCATTTAGCACGTTTCCTTCAAATTGGCCCAGTTGCAAATTGTTTTAGATGTACAACACCAATTTTTACAGAGACTTGGCCTATTGTCTTTCATTTACCAACAAATAACAACAATGCTCATAATGGAGGAGGAATTCAGTTTAGCTGTGTTCACTTTTGTACAAATGAGTGTATGCAAATATTTCGCAATAATGATGATAATTCAATTATTATAAATAATGAGATTACAACATGGCATAGTTCAAATTAATTGACAGTACATACAATAAATAACAATTTTATTAAAAAGGACATTATCGGCCTAAGCTGTGGTTCTGGGCCCCAACTTTTTATTGCGGTTTCTGACACTATGCCTTATGAGAATTCGATTGGTGTATGGGAAAAAAATATAG
>VCNE01001552.1:0-11473 GCA_009869805.1 Oncopodura yosiiana
AGTATACTATTATATAGATAGAATTCCTCTCCAATTCTTTACTAACTCACCAATGGCAAAGGCTGACTAATCGGCTCAAGTCCCATTCTCATTCTCTTTGCATTTTGACTCTCATTGTCACAAGCCTGTGCTAAAATTTGTTCTGCTTGTACACTAGTCAAATGTGCCGGTGTTGGTCGAGTCTGTTTAATAAATAATAAAACATTTACAAAATAAAAAAATCATAATCGTCCATTCCTTGCTATAAGTAAGACAACTTACAGATTCAACTGCACCATTTCCCTTGATACGCTTATTCCTTCGACAAGATTTGAGATACGTTCGAATCCTTTTCCTTGCTCTTTCAGCAAACTCTGGAAATTGTCTTGTACAAGAGTCAATGATAGCTTGTATTTTCTCTTTGGGTTGTTTTGAAATAGGAATCATGCGGTTTAAATTCTCATCAACAAATAAGCGAACAAACATATTGAATGCTTTGAGTCTCTCTGGATCATATTGTTTGATATCTTCATAGTCTTCTTCATCTTCATCATCATCAAAGTCTTTAGCTTGGTGTTGATTCTAAAAACCAAATAATTGTATAGATTAGTGACACTGTGGTTCTTCTTTTGCCCTTTACTCATGCTTCATTTTTTTCGTTTCTCCATATTATATGTATACATGTACACTCTTCTTTCTATCTACTTTTTTCAACCCATTGTACATTGTGTAAAAGCTCAACTTTTAACCCTCGTCGTCGTCGTTTTTTTTATATCCAAAGAAGGGAACTCTTCACATTCACAGTACATTATATAAAACCATCGTGTGCCTAGTCTTTGAGACTAGTAGTCTCATCCTTTTTTGAAGTAAAGACGAAGGAAAAAAATGTATGTACTTTAGATACTACTACCCGCTTGGTAAAATAATGGGTAGTTTCTCTCTCTCTCATCGTGTGCATACACTGTGCATTATCTACAAGAAGAAGAGAAAAAACGTGAAAAGAAAGCTTTACCAGTTCTTCTATTCTCCAGTTTTTTTCTTCCTCTCTCTCTCTCCTGGAGTAAACTTGCGATGTTAGTAATGTACCTTAGTATATATGCATTCTAGTGAAGTGAATATAAGCCGAGACTCTCTCTCTCTTTAAGGAGTGAGTAAGTAAGGATTGTGTATATATCTAAGTATTGTATGCATGTCGTCCATATAAAACTTTTCACCAAAACACAGAAGCTTTTGGCTTTATACTTTCAAACTACATATTGTATAAGAATGTATACATATATATAAGGAAATGCTTCTTTTTCTCTTTCCTTTTTTCCTTCTCTCTATCTCGTTTGCTGGAGAAGAGAACTAAACTCTCTTGCTGGAAATGTATGTTGTTATACACTATATAGCTTACTATATTCCAATTCCAAGGTTCTTGCTAGAGTTCCTGTTCTCTTTTCCTCTCTTCGCCTTCATCATCAAAAACCTTTAACTCTATTTCTCTTCTTAGCCCTAGTACTACAAAACTATATAGTCGACTCGGCACACAGTATGCTTACTTTAGTTCAAGATATAAAATGTATGATAGCAAGAGAGTGAAACAGAGTGAGGGTATTCTCTTATTTCTCAAACTCATTTCTGGTTCCACTATATGACTCTCTCTCTCTGGTCTGACATTACATTGGCAAGGCTTCCTATTTAGTTCTTTGCCAAAGGAAAAGAGAAAAGGACTAGAAGACTAGAGAACTCAACTTCTGCTGGCTTTGGCTTTTTGAGACTATATAGTGTATATATATATGTATGTATATATATGTGGTGTGTGTGTAAGACTCGCATAGGGAATAAAGTTGCTTTTGACGGTGGAAACTAAAAGAGAACAACTGGACTGGACTCAGGGTGTAGTAGTAGAGTCACTTTGGTCGCAAATAATCTCGATTCCATATAAAGGAAACAAGGCATACATAGAAGTAGAGAGAGAAACTAGAGATAGAGCAGAGAATGTGGTCCCCCTCTTTTTCCTTTGGTAATCGCAATTCGTCGTCGTCGTCGTTGTCCTTACTATGTGGTATAATAGTAGTGGTGAGCACAAGTATATTCATTTGTTGCCTAGCAACCTTTACTTTTACTTTTCTGAAGAACTGAAGAGACAAGACGAGATAGAAAGAGAAGTATTCCTCTACATGTGTGGCTCACTTACATCTTTCACATTACCCCATAGGAAGAAGAGATGAGCAATTGCCAATTGTTTCTCTATCATTTAACCAGTAGTGGACATTGCTTTCACTTACTTTCTATTACTGCAGAAGACTACATAGGAAGGAAAAAGTTGCATTTACTATTACGCCCTTGACTATTGACATTAGAATGAAATGACATGCATACTAAAAACTACTAGTAAGATACATAAACTCAAAGGGTCCTTGAAAATGACACTTTACACATGTTTTCTACACTCTCTCTAGCTACTTAAAGAATCACCCTATTCCCAGCACGTGCCTTGTGTCTAACATACCGTATATATTTAAAGGGCTCACTCTTTTGTAACAGGATCCTTTAAACATATGGTGTCCCTTTAAACTTTAAGTGTAAGGAAAGATATACATACATGTATGAGAGTATATATAGAGATCTTACCTTAGATGAAATTTTCTTTGCCGACATGATGATGTAAGTAAGATATTAGCAACAAGTTGACAACTTTTTTCCAATGCGACGCAACGCGTATGAGATATATAGAGAATGAAGAAGTTGTAAAAAAGCCGATAGTTGCGTTTTTGTATACTTTTCAAGTGTGTTAGAGAGAGAAATGAAGAAGTAAAAGTTGTGAACTCAAAACACAAATGACTAGCCCAGTTTCAAAAAAGTTTTTCTTCTTTCACTCTCTCTACTCTCTTATATGTGTTCTATATGTTAAGATTTCAAGTACGTTGCACATCCACTATATATGTATATATATATATATATATATCCTGTGCACCCACAGTTTCCTACTAGATTTTTTGGCTATTAAGTTCTTATATAACAGAATAACACCTGAGAGTTTCAAAGTTATGTTCACTGCTACCAACTCTATAGCAAAGGAAAGCAAAGTCACCTCACTTTTGTGTCTTTTTAATTACCTCACTTCACATCTCTCTCACTCTGACAATTCTATGCTACACTCTGTAATATGTATATACGACTGTCTCTCTGATTTGACTCTCTTTCTATCTCTCTCTCTCTCTTTTAGTTTGACGTTTCTCTTTGGCTCTTCTTGATCGCAATGTTGTTGAGAGTTGATTGCAAGATTGCAATTATGAAAAAGTCTTTTTTTTTCCTCTCTTGCCTCTGTGTCTCTCTCAATTTTTCCGTCTATTGATTATTTCATTCTTTCTCTCTCTCCTTCCAACTAGCAACTAGACTCTCAAAGTACAATTCTCCTTTTTTTCTCTCTCTCTTCTGTGTCGTCGTGATGTGTGTGTTCTGTTCTTCTCTGGTTCCCGTACTCATAGTCAGTCACTCTCTGTTCTTCTATGTTCCGTTCTGGAGCTGACGAGCTTCTTCTCTTCTCTATATACTAGAGCTATCATCATCAACATCGTCGCTCGTGTACTCTACCACTACTACCTTATACCTAACTTTTCTGTACGACTACACACACCGCTCACTCAACTTCATATAATACTCTCTCTCAACTATATATCCATATATCCTCCTTTTACTTCACTTTATACTTTTGGAACCAAACCCAAGTCTCTCTCAACCACCACTACTCTCTAGAAACACACCGCTCACTCAACTTCATATAATACTCTCTCTCAACTATATATCCATATATCCTCCTTTTACTTCACTTTATACTTTTGGAACCAAACCCAAGTCTCTCTCAACCACCACCACTACTACTCTCTAGAATATACATCAGACTCTGGCAACTCTTATATATCTATATACTACTCTTGCCTACCATGCCGAGAACCGACTAGGAAATGGGAATAGAGTGTGCACAGTAGTAAAGGAATATTAGTAGATTGGACGACTATATGTGAGAGAGAGTGAGTGAGAGAAGTATGAAAACGACGACGACAACGATATTCTCTTCTCTCTCCGTGGTCGTGTTGTTGTATAGTGTAGTTCTCCAGTAGGAGTTCTGTGAATACATACTCAACATTTAGGCTTTATATGGTTGTACAAAGTTGTATCCTTTATTCCAAATGTTCTATCCATATGAGAGAACAGAAAACAGAGAACATTGACTATACTAGTAAAAAGTTGTATAGCTCACAGTATTCACATGAAACGATGAAACTCTCTTGTTAGAGAGATATAGTATACCATGTCAGTTTTACAGTTGGCGTATATGGAATGGAGAATATATATCTACTTTACTCATCCAACATATATATATATATATATATACTATGTACCCATGTGCATTGTAAGAGAGAAATGTTGGAGTTTTTCCTTGTGTATGTGTGTAGTTTCTGTTCCTTCCTCTTCAATTGCATTGGTGGTAGCATGAGAAAGAGAAGTCTCATGATGTACCCACGACGACTGAGAGAGACTAACAACTACAACAACTACACTCACAAAAATGCCTCTAAAGCATTTCTTCTCTTTCTTGCTTCATACATTCATCCATTCCAGAACTCACTGAGAGAGAAGAGCTTTAGAAGAACAAGTATATATATATATATAAACCTTATATAGATGTATGTATGTACATAGCATGAAAAAACATTAGAGTTACATTATATAGTAGGAGGAAAGTAAAGTATAAAGTAACTACTAGTAGCAGAAAAGAACAGAGAGAGAGAGTAAAGTATAAAGTGAGTGGCATGGCATGGCATGGCATAATGGTATATATGAGAGAGTCGACTATTTTCTGATGTGAAAGAGAGAAAATGGGCAAAAAGCTCTCGCTCTCCTTCGCTACCCCGTAATGTACCCATGGCGAAGTGGAATGGAAGTGAGTTTGAGTGAGCGTGTAGAGTTCTCCAATATTTCTCTATCTCTCTTATCCAGAGCTCAAACATAACCAGCATAGTAAAGAGAGAGAAACCTAAACTAGTAGAAAAGCATACTTTATATAGAAAATCTAACAACCGACGGACCAAGAGAGAGACGATCGTGGTAGTAAAAACGATGTATATATATATAAAACCCTTTCTTGTATAGAGAATTCACGAGTATTCCTAAAATTTCTGCTGAGAATCCGTATATGAGACTACTAGCTAAAGTATATAACTATTATATGTATGTGTGCTGGATATATATCTTTTTGTGATGCGTGTGTTTTTGTATAGAGAATAGAGAAAGAGTAGAGTGTTATGATGTTGGTTTCGTTCACGTAGCTCTGTTTTATACTCTCTTGTAGGAAGTAAGAAGATATGTATATATGTTCTATACACAATGTGTACACGATGAATGTGATGTTACAGGTTCCTTTTTCCTTTAGTTTCCTATCTCTATCTTCTCTCTCTCTGTGGCTCTTTTGCTCATCTCTCTCTCTCTCTACAGAATATATATATATATGTATGTACACTGTGAAACTCAAACTCTCGGTTGAATATAAGATATTAGTAACTATGTAGTCATGTTCTCTGTTCTGTTCTCATATCTCAGAGTCAGATACAAAAACACTACACACTCCCTCGTTCATCCTAAAAAGTCTTTTTACCTTCTACTCTAGCAAACTAACTAAGCAACCACTAGCTCAGAGATAGAAGAAGAGAACTTCTCTACTCTACTCTACTCTGATGTAAGATATATAAATGAGAGACGGGCGTCTACTACATATATATACACAGTGACTCTTCTTCTCTGTCGGCAAAATTCTCTCTCTTCACTGCTTGATGATGGGTCCTTAACGTTTCATTCTAAGAGCTATCTCTAATTCCATGTCTCTCTAACTCCAACACTTCTTGCCAGAGAGAAGAGAAGAGTTGACTATCTATACAACATTATACTACCTACAATGTTCTCTGCCTACTTATATATTTCCTAATGCCTTATAGAACACGAAACATTCATTTTATATAAAAGCTACAGAGAGACGAGTGAGAGAGAGAGAGAGTGATGTGCTACAGTTTTTGTGGGGTCTTCACTTCACAATGATGCACTCGTCTTCTTCTCTTGTCGTCGTCGTCAATGTCGCTTTGGCTCTTTTCAGAATTTCTCATCGTCTCTGGCCATAATGCAATGTTCTCTTATAGCTCTACAAAGTTATATAAGAATTGCTGAATGTGCCGAGTAGAGATCCAGCCAGCCATCCATATCTACGTTTCTCTTCTTCTCCTTTTATATGCTTTGCCTCAAGTGGAACTGGAAGGCAAAAAGGATTCTCACACAGCAGTCAAAGTCATAGAGAAGAAGAAAAGACGAGAAGAGAAGGACCAGCAGTGTGTATAATACAGAAGGTTTCTCTCTTCTCTTCTCTTCTGGGGTTTTGTGTACCGTGTTCGTCTTTCTATGTAGTGTACCCATAATATATCTTTTTCGGATGGCATAGTGTAGTTGTAGTTTTTGGAACAACTCTCATCTCTAGGATGTGTAAAGGATCAGAACAAAGTATATACATATATACATTTATATATATACGGTGTACAACTGGAAGAAGAGAGATGACTACAACGACGACGGCTACACACTTTGCTCGTTTCCTTCGTTCCTCGCTCTCTCTCTCTCAAAGCTCTCTCATGAAAGAGATACGGATTTTTTTTTCTTCTTTTTACACCCCTCTCCAACATTCACTACTGAACTGACATCGCATTATACTTCTTCTTTTGACTTGGTATAGAGGCACATGTGTAACATTTTATCGATCTTTGACTACTACAAGAAGAAGGCTTTAGTTTAGTTTAGGAGTATATATAGTGTTAGTACAAACACATCGGTTCGGTTGTTGTTGCTAAGAGAAGAGAGAACTGACAGAGAGAGAACACTAAGCTATAGTTGTAGAGAGTAAAGTAGAGAGAGAGAACTATAAAGTAAAGTAAAGAGTGAGTCTCTCTCTCTGACTTGACTCACTCTGTTTCTTAACACGAGAGAAAAAATGTAATGCAAGTGAGAGAGAGAAGAAGAGTAAAGAGAAGTGAAGAAACAAAAACCACAAGGAAGGAAAAAGGACTGTTACTCCTATAAGAAGATCGTCATATCGTGTATAAGGCACATATATATATATATAAAAGTCGATAGAAGATGAATATACTATGGTAGTTTGAGAGAGGAAGTATAGAAAGAAAAAGAGCTTAAGCCGACGACGACTAGAGATATAAGAAATATAAGATGAAAAAGTAGAAGGATGAAGTTAGTGAAGGTGTAGTATAAATATCCATCGGGAAAAGAGAGTAGAGTAGTAGTGGACAAGAGAAATTTTTCGAGGAGAGGGAGTGTTGGCATTTTTATCCATAGAAAAAAAAGTAGTGGGAAGAGAAACATATTACATGGAAAGGAAGAAGAAAAAAGAACATCTACAGAAATCTAGAGTAGAAGAGTGAGTAGTAGTCGTAAGTATGTATACAAAATATACCACAGGCAGGCCGCTAATGAGCTTTATAGATGACGATGAAAATTCCTTATACAATATATATATATATAGGAAACACAGTGTATACATTACTTGATGTCTTCAAGTTTGGTTTTTGGAAAGAATATTATATGGTGCTCACTTTAGTTCTTGAGTATCTATATTGTACAGTGTACAATGGTACATTATGATATGAGGAAAGAGAGAGACGGAGGAAAAAGAGTATAATCAGAATAATGGTATGGTAGACGAGAGAGAGAGAATGTATGTATATAAAGTAGCAGCAGGAAGGATAGAGAAGAAGAAATGTAGTAATGTGGTATTATAAAAGGAGTGAGTAGAGTAGAGAGAGACGGCTAAAGTACAATATGGATTTTGATGGAAATCTTTAGGAATGAGATTCCAGTAGTAGTGGTGTGGTCCAAGTTGAAATAACTGAGAGAGTAAGAGCAACATGTGGCAGTTTGACGACTGTATATGTAATGCATTTCTGTTTCTAATATGATGATCATTCCAGTTGTTGTGTCACATTGAATGAGATATATATTCTTATGTGGCAATAGTTAAAAAAGGGTACATACATTTTGAAATCTCATAGTTGTGTCATTGCATATGGTATTTCGTCCAATCTCTTGTGAAAACACAATACGACGTAGAGACACTGAATTTATTTGAAATGGTTATGGATCTTTAAAATTTAAATGTTATAAACTGCTTCTAAAAGATGACAAGCTATATGATGTAATGTTCGTGTACCAGAACACATTTGTGTAACAGTAACATATGCAATGAAATTCTACATATTGTTGTCAAAAGAATTTAAATGATCGCTTGCTTATGAATGAATGTAATGCAAAGGTGAGACTTGAGAAAAAAAGATTTTCTAGGTTTCATGAATGCTTCTGAAGAACGTAATCCATAATGCTAATTAGTTTATTTCTAATACTCATATTCATGTTGGCATACAAAAATATGAATAGGTATTATCAATCTGACAATATACAACAACTTTCTTTTCTACCAAATATACTTATTTAATAATTATCTTTATATTTCAATTAGTAGAGGTCGAGCGCGGACGCTCAACCTCGCATCAAAAATTACGCTCTCGAGTTATCCACGTTTGGGATAATCGACCATTTCAACAACTCCGTAGTGCAATGGAGTCATCTTCACGGTAGGTCTTGACCTCATTGATCATCAAGTACCTCGAGCCAGGTAAGTACCGAGTCTACTGTTTCAATCCAGCTTGGCTCTGAGGTGTACACTTGAATGATATGACTTGTCATTGTTACTAANACCTCATTGATCATCAAGTACCTCGAGCCAGGTAAGTACCGAGTCTACTGTTTCAATCCAGCTTGGCTCTGAGGTGTACACTTGAATGATATGACTTGTCATTGTTACTAACATGTCGTATGAGATCATAATTATATGAATACTAACAATTGTTAATTGCTAATTAGTCATATATTAATCTATGATTGTTTGCATTGAACAAAGTCATTTTCATGTCATTTGTCAAAATAATGAATGAATTAAACGTCTCTCAATTATTTTCTCTCTCTTGTGTAGTAAAGTAGTAGTAAAGAGCTCATTACCGCTTATAATGCACTTTGTATATATTATTTTACGCAGCTTACAGTTCCAGCATAGTATGGCAACAAAGAAATCAAAGTGAATGGCATTTTTAGTTAAGACTACGTTATGAGCTTTGTTAGTTTTTAGAAATTAAAATGTTTTATAATTGTTTTTATTTGGTTAAATATGTTTACATAAATTATATAATGAATGAATTACTAATGCATCTACAAATATTAATTGTAATACATAAATTATAATGAAATTGTTGAAATATTTTTATTGTTGAGAAGCTTTTGAAGTGCTTGCAATTGGAATCTGAATTACTTTTGGTTTCTCTTCTTCTTGCTTGACAATTTTTGGTGCAGAAATGACCAATTGTTTATTATCTTGTGGCCAACTACATTCAATTTCTTCAATTTTCACACCATCTGGAATTGGATAACGACGAACAAAATGACGAGAAATTGATCCATGATTATCTTCTTTCTCTTCATGTTTTCCTTCAACTACAACATGATTGTCAACAACTTTGACAGATAATTGATCTGGAGTAAAATACTCAACTGCAATTTTTACTTCAAACTTGTTGTCATCAATGCTCTTCTTCTTATTATCTTCAACAACTGGAGATTCTGATGATGTTTTCTCAATTGGTTCAGAGCTCTTGTTCTCTTCTTGCTTGTTGACATTCTTGTTACAATGAGCAGCAGCAGCAAAAGGACATTGACGTGTTGGTTTCTTATTTTCTTCAGTATTATTAGCTTGTTGTCTTTGTTGTATTCCTTCATCAAGAGCAGCTGAAAAAGCAGCAATGGCTGGAGCAATCAAATTGTCAAAATTCATATCAATGAAATTATCAACGAGAGCCAAAGTTGTTCTCATGTCACTGTTTTGAAGAAATGCAGCAAATGGATGATTAGGAAATTCAGTTCTACACTGTGCCATTTTGTAGTTGTTTGTCAATTCTAAAAAGTATAGAGAAATTAAATTAGTATTTACACAAAAATTATTTTTAGGGAATGTGAGACACTAGTAAAACTTACTCTTTATGAAATGTCTTGATTCTTTAAAATATTGAGATAAACTTGAAATATTCTTTGAAAATTGTCACTGAATAACTGTTGGTTTATGAAAACGTTATATAGTTGAAATAACTTGAAAATTTACTTTTTTAGTTAACAAAATATTTTGTTCTTCTTGAGGATTGTTTGAGACTTGAGTTGCGACTTGTGAATGATTAGCATTGCAGAGTACGCTTGGTTTATATACCAAATGCAAATTGCACTAGAAGCTTCTACTTTGTTCTCCATGCTAAAGCAATGCAATCAACATACTGCTGCTGACTCATGATGACTCTCTCATAATAACCAACGTATTATGATGCCCATAACGTTATTGCAGCCATGAATTTGCAGTTTTTTGCTAGTGATGATTATCATAGCTTATGAATGGGAAAGAGTAAACATGTCATGTAATACAGTTAATATATTGATTTTATTAATTATTTGTAAGATATATATTGATTAATACGTTAGTTTTAACATTTTACATTCATGATATATTTTTTATAGATTTTTTATGCATACATATATATCTTGTACTTTTTTTCGTTTTCATATTGTATCATTATATTATGTTATATACCAAGTTGCATTACACCGAATCTCAGTTACTTCTCAGTAAGAATTGGAATAATCTTCTCATCCTGATATCTGATTGCTGGACGTCTTTCAACAACTCTTGGAATTGTAATAGTCATGCGACCATCAGTTGTCATTTGGCATGAGACATTCTTGTGCTTTAGAATCTTGTGGAAGTCCAAAACGTCTTGAAAAATGTTTTGTATTGTAAACTCTCTTTGAATCATCACTCTCTTCTTTCTTTCCTTCAACAACTAAATAATTGTCGACATTTTTCACAGTGAGTTCACATGGGCTGTAGTCTCCAACGTCAACTTTGATCTATTATTTAAAAAATCATAATCCCAAATTATTTTAAATCTAACTCTTTTATATTTCTTTCATTTCTCTTACCTCATATCTGTCAGTGAAATTGTTGATCGTAGTCTTATCATCACTTCCAGTATTACTTGATGAAGATCTTTGAGTAGTAGTCTCTTCCCGAATAGTATAAACAGCTCCAGGTTGCAACATTGTTGGCTCACGATGATGATATTCTTCAATTTGAAATTGCTCTTTAACTTTTTTAAATGGATCAGAAATAGTAGTTCTGCTACTACTCTCGTTGTTGTCTCCACCAACAAGAACTTCACAACGAGAGCAATATGTTTTATTAGTGCTTCCAGGCATTTTTTTCAAAAGTTCAATCAACAACAAATTATCTTCCACTATTTTAATAACAACTTTTTACTAAACTGTAAGAATATCTCTAACGACTCAACACTTGGACACTCACTTTACA
>VCNE01001556.1:0-11800 GCA_009869805.1 Oncopodura yosiiana
TCTCTACTATTGAACTTTTCTTGTATAGTATGCTCACTCTTGCAAAAAGAAAGGCATTTTTCACTCTAAACAAAAAGGAAACACTGTTAATATTGCTCCACTAAACCAAAGTACAAAGGGCGAATATATTCATCAAGAACGTTAGGTTTTAAAGAGCACTCAAATCTCAAACTGTCTATGATAGAAGAGATGATGAAGAAACACACTACTACTGTAGCCCATATGGCTTTTTAGCCATATGGTAACTCTAACTCATTTGCGCTATCAAAAAAAAGAAACAAGTTACATGATGTGAGAGAGATGCAAATGTATTATTTTTAGAGGAAGTAATCTCAATGATGCAACCAAAGCCATCACTAAAAAACCATTAGACTTTTATGCAATACTCTCTATACTTATGAGTTTTTTTGCAAGTGGGTTGCATTTGAGTGAAATATGAAACATCCTTTCTTTTTTTGCTAACTCGTGAACAATTTGATCACTTTAAATTGAGCATGTAACTAACCATATGTAATGTATATACTCTTCTGTGGTAATTTTTACTGGTATGACATTTTACGCCCATCAATATCTTACCAACAGATCTCATTCAAGACATTTCCTTCAACAAATGTTTGAATTAAACTCAGTTCTATTTACAGTCATTTGCGTTTATAGCAAAAGTTTTCGGAATTTGTCCTCATTTCAAAACTCGGCACAATAATAAATTTTCATTCGTCGTGTAGGTAGACAAGAGAGGCAATAATACAAATATCTATATATAGCAGTTATGTAAACCGATTATGAGGAATTGTGTAGGTTGTGAAGATTGGCATTGTCAAAGAACTGTGTACTTACAGAAGCGTTAGTAAATCATATGATAGAATTATAATAACTTACCGTAAAAGCATCAATTAAAATCTTGTAAGAGCGATCCTTCTTTGGTGGTGAGACAACCAATACTATCTTGTTCCATTTGAAAGTTTTCAGTAGAGAGACAATTGATTTAGACACTTTGGACAGAGGTGGAAGTGTTCTTGCAAAAGTACTGTACGTTTTCTTATCAGATGTTCTATGATCCGAGCATTTCTACAAAAGATAAAAAAAATCACATAATCATAATCATTACGAAACTTCAATACTTCTTTAAGGGGTCATTATCCGAAGGAGAATTCGCTTAGTCAGCGTCGAGTCTACTACATTACAAATTGAAAGCCAATATCCTTATAACTCATTGGAAATATAAAAACTTTTTCATTTAATGAAAAGTAAAGTTTTCTATTTTCAACACCCTTGACTTGACTTGACAGTCAACATACTCTCTCTCTTTCTCACAAAACTTTTTAGCGACAACAGAAAGATTTAGTGCAACTTTGGGCAGAACAAGAGAAAAGCGGAGAAAGTGAGAGTGCACCTTAAGAAGATTTATTATTTCTTACTCATTTTTACCTTGTAAGAAACCTGCTCATTTGTAGATATTCAGATAGATATATATATATACATTGTGAAAGTCACCTTGGACTCTTGAACTTTCCTTGATAAATTTAACGTCTAGTCTTGAATGCATAAAAAGCGCAATTTTGTCCTTTGATGTAGGATGCAATTGCAATCAAATGTTATCAGTCTCATCATACAGATTTGTCATGATGTGACGCTCAAAATATTTTTATACTTTATTATTACCTGGCTCACGGAACAAGGTTATCAATTCGAGACAAAGTGCCTACAAACATGCAGAAACATTGTGTGACATCATGTCGTCTATCTATGACTATGTAGGATAGGAATTTTATAAATAGAAATTTTATATATACCACACAGCATACATAAACTCTAAGGACATTTTGTAAACTATGTAAACATAAAACTTATCATTTGCGGAACTAAAATCTTAAACTCACACAAACTACTCAAAACTACGAGTACTAGAAGAAGTGTAATCCATATTTTAACATTGTGTAGACATTGCAAATTGCAATGCAATTCAACTGCTAAAAGACATTTGAAGTTCAAGGTACAGGTGAGCCATAAGCACACGTGTGTCAATCCAAACAAAATTTACTTTCACAATTTCACAAGAGCATTAAACTTGAATAACTATTTATATGTACATTTGAGGGGAAGAAAAAAATGAGACTATCAAGGACTTTCAAAACGAAAATGGCTGTTTGCTTTCTCTTCTATAAGTGTGGACATTGGTGGAACATAAG
This sequence comes from Oncopodura yosiiana, assembly GCA_009869805.1. NCBI lineage: Eukaryota > Metazoa > Arthropoda > Collembola > Entomobryomorpha > Oncopoduridae > Oncopodura > Oncopodura yosiiana. The sequence goes on from VCNE01001556.1 coordinate 2,190, forward strand.
AAAGCTTTAGAAATGTCTTTCAATGACGATGACACTCAATATTTGAACATCAGAAATAAATAATCCATGTGGTTACATTTTATGTATGGCAGACATATATAGAGAATACCTTCATGAAGTAAAAAGACCTCGTCATACAGCAAAATTAAACACTACATACTACACATGTTTTCCTTTTCTCAATTCTCTTCCACAGACAAATTAAATGTTTATTTTGTAGAAAAATATAGCATATAAATGTTATGTCAATAACAATTAAACAGGCGTCTCTCTCTCAAGTGTAAAAAAAAGTTTGCAAATCCCTTTGAGAGCCTCGTGCTAAATTTTTTATACTATACTTTCTCCACAAAAGAAAGTTTGTTTTTGCCATTATAATTAATCCAGTTATATTCAACTGGAACAATATGGTTTTAGGAATCTCATGTGAAAACTTCAAAAAACTCACGTAACACATTTTTCTCTCTCATGTGTTCAATTTGTGATGTCGATGTCCAAAGTCCAAAATAAATCCTTAAGAGCGTGCTACATACTTTACACTAGTCTTATACGATTATTAATGTTTACAAATGTTGAAAGCATTACTTAAGAAGAAAAGAGTGTATTTGCCTTAACTACGCATTTTGTGAGATAGATCAAGAAGAGAGAGAAAAGTGAAGTGTATGAAAATGTCAGAAATTGAAGCTGTCGATGAATCCCTTAAAAGAAATTCTCTCTTGACTTACGTGACTCTGTTCTACTTTGATGTCTTAACTTTGACATGTAAGAGAAATACTTACTACAAAAACTTCAATATATGAATACTGAGAAAGATTGGGAAAGTTTTGCATTGACACGCAATATGAAAGTGTATAAGCTCAAGCTAAAATGTTTTTCTTAAAAGTATTAACATGAACTATTGTATTATTAAATTACACATTGACAATGAGAGAGAAATGATATTGATTGCTCAAATTAGTATTACACTTCAGAACTTTGACAATAGTCGTAAAAATTTAAACTCTTTATGTAACTCTATTAGCTACATAGTACTAGTTGGTCATCTATTGCATTTAATGAAATCAAATCACATAGTTTTCCACTTTATATACTATTGAAGTGGCCTACTTATGAAATACTTTGGTTTCTACTACTTTCTAGTTCAACTACTTTTGTAAACAAAAGTCATATATATATATGAATATGCTTTAATGTACCAATTCAATGGCTTCATCATGTCTGCCCTTCTTTTCAATTATTACTGATTGAAAGGACTTCTCTTTGATCTTTTTGGCCTATTGTCCCTTTTGAAATTCCTTTACAGTTGCCTCACTCATCTGCTATTGTATTCTACATTTTAAACTGTTTACCAATATCATTTTGAACATGCATAAATTTTCAATGACATTTCAATCACTTTATTGTTATCCTTTCCTTTCCAAATGACGATTGATTTACGCAACAATTTCTTACACAACATCAGACATATTTTGTACTTTGTTCTCGGACTCATTTTCCTTCACCAGTTTTGTGGCACACAGCCACACTGAACTATATATACTAACTAACTCTTAGCTGTACTAATTAAGTGAGAAAAGTAAAGAGAGAGAGAATGAGCAAAATGAACTTTGAACTGGAAACATATTGCTCTCTGAAGCACGTGAAAGACATAAAGTCAATGACTACATAATTTTCTTACCACATTATTACTAAAGGGTTACTCTCTACAGTTGTAGTAACTACTTTCTCAATAAAATAAAGTATGCACATAAATTATTCCTAACGCTCTATATGTTCTCTGTGTGCTATATCCATAATTCTCAAGAGCTTGTAGGCAAATGCTATTTTATAGGGATACAGTTTATTATACAGTGTATCTCTGTAGACTTTGTACTGAATTTACTTCATAGTCTCTCTTTTGCTCTTGGCTACTTTTTGGCAACACATTTTAGTATGGCATACACATATTATAAAGAAGAACGTGAGTGTACACTGCAATCTTAAGTCGTATTGTAGATACCTTCAAGACATAATAGTTTAGTTCTTGTGCACTTCTCTACATTCCAAATGACTTTCTTTCTATGAGAGAGAATCCTACTAAAGAATCATATATTCAACGTAATATGAGGATCAAAACTATACTTGCTACAGACATCATTTTATTTTTTTTACTGATTTCGTAGACCAACTTTCTTTCTATGAGAGAGAATCCTACTAAAGAATCATATATTCAACGTAATATGAGGATCAAAACTATACTTGCTACAGACATCATTTTATTTTTTTACTGATTTCGTAGACCATTAGAGCTGAGAGTGAGAGCGAGCTACTTTTTTGACTTTCTCCATTTTTTCTGTCTAGAAGTAGCACACAATATATCTATATATAAATGGATACACATACTAGATACCTATGGAGGTATTTTCTAATGTATTCTGCTGGTGTCTGTTAAGAATTTATTATCATTTCTTTTGAAAATTTCCTTTTAAGAAACATGAGTTGAAAAGATGTGAAGATGTTTCAGCCACTCTCTCTATCTCTCTCTTCTCAGCAACTTTCTTTGACAACTGGTATAAGACTGTGATGATGTCATGTTTCAAATTTCTCATTGTAAAGTGGATTACTAGTTTCTTATTGACAATCAGAGTATGGATTTAACACGTGTAAAGAAATATACTTTGGCCATGACTTTTGGCAGTGAAAACGATGAACTTTTTGTAACCTTATACTTTCTTCTACATCTCCTATTTCCTTTTTCGTTTGTAGTGCAAGACATGGAAAAATGGTTTCTATTCTTTGTACGGATCTAAAATAAGTCAAAAGAAGGAAGAAGAAGAAGAACTTTGTTTGTATAGTATACTTCCTTTTTTAGTTAGACTCTATAAATTCTCACTTTTCATTCTTATTCTTGGTGTTGAGTTAGTGGAAAAAATTAGATTTGCTCTGTGGCACATCTTTACTGCATTGCCATTGCCAAAGTTGAAGAGTTGTTCTTCGTTTGACGTTTTATATAAAAAATGTGTATTTATTCTTAGAGTTAGTAGAGCGGAACATGTGTCGAATATTGATACAACCTATCTAGCCTAATCTATCTATATAGTACAGTGAGCTAAAAAATTTTCTAATGGAAAATCAAACACGATCTTGTCTTTCATCTCTCAAAGTTGAGTAAATTGACCAAATTCATGAATATGAAAGTAAATTTGTTCCAGACAAAAGTTTTTGAATTGTTATACGTACTTATATAGTATGCATTACATTATATCATATTATGAAATAAAGTTTTGATAAGTCGACATGTAGTAGTAAAAGTTAAGTGGGTTGAAGTGACGCAATGTTAGATAATCTTAAAATTTATATGTCTTCTACTTTTCAGTTTAATAATAACACTTCAAGCCAAATGGTACGCTGTAGCAATAATAGTCTTTATGTTGAATTTCAATAAAAACATATTTTCAAATGTTTTGCTTTCTCAAGACATGACATTGATATAAAAATATTTACCATATGTTGTTCAATGTATATTGTACTCAATTTTAAGATTGTTTTATTGAAAGTCATCGAAATACTTACATATGAGATTAGAGGAAGGTTCCAAGCTGCAGCTACTAATCCTTCTGCACTGCACTCGTCTTCAGGACCTATATTGAATAATCGAAAAGGTTATTTTACTCTAAAAATATAATATTATTTATATACAAATATACCTCCAATAAAAGCAACAGTTCCACTATCTCTCATTTCTGTCATAGTTCTAATAGGTAATGCCAATTCTCCAAGATCAGAGCTTCCTATGTCTGCAGCTGTAAATTTCAATTGTCTTCCAGGAAGTAATTTTGTATCATTATTAACTCTTTCAACAGCCAATCGAATAGCACCAAGACTCATTTGATTTTGATTGTACGGTGTAAGAAATCCAATTGTAATTGTGTCATTAAACCGGTGAACTCCAGTTCCAGTTAAATAGTTGTAGAGCAAAGAGTAGGGACGTTTTCTGTTAGATTCAGCCTAGAAAAGAGACAACGCAAAAAAAACATTATCGTCGAGTCAAGAGTGCATTATAATGTGCATCAGTCTCAGTACTCTAAAATCTCCCTTTAGTAAGCAAACAAAAGTTATCTAATGAATTCTAAAAAAGAAAAAGAGCTGTCCCTGTAACACATAGCAGATGCAACATTTAAGTGCTCCATGCTTTCCTTCTTCTAATGGACCAAAGTGTAATGCTACGTATGTAACATATTGAATGCATGTCAAATGTAACGAATGCAGTAAAAGTGCAAACTGTACTATTACATGGAATGAAAGGGAATCATTTAGATACTAAATTAGACCGTGACAACAACCTAGAAAGAAGACATTTATGATGTTTACTTTAGCTCACTAACCATCACCATACTACAACATTGTGAATATGTATGTTTGACCAAAAGTCTTTTTCTACTTTTGGACCTTCTATATAATTTGTCCTTTGTGAAAGACATTGCAATGTGAACTGTAACTAACCTGTAATCACAACTGCTATCATGTGTAAAATTATGTTTTGTGTTTACTTTCCTGTAGTTTTCCAGAACTCTTATTATAGAGATCTATACAATTTACAACATGCACTTGCATTTACTTGGTATGTATGTAGTATCCTTAATGGGGCAGTGTGAGATTTCTTGTTACATACAATGCGTCATTACATAATTGTGATTATAAAACACGTCAAGAAGAAATACACAGAAATTGTGATAATAAAAAGAAGAGATTTTGTCTGAACTTACATGTGCTGCAGTACAAATGTCTGTTGACATCATCATTGACATGAATGGATCATGATTAGAGGAAAACTCATTATTATCCATATGAGTAGAAGAAGAGGATGAATGATGGCTAGTAGGAAATCTTGAGCTGTATGTTTCATCATTTTCATGTTGTGACAATGACAATGGATCATCATTACTACTAACAAGTTCTCCGAATGATGCGGAAACATTTTCAACACCATTATTATTAACAGTACTATGACCAGTATTACGTATAGTATGAAGTATCTGTTGTCCATGCCCATAAGTACTACTCACAAGTAGTATCCACAGGATGAATTTTAATCTAAGATTATTTCTAAAGACATGCATCATTTTCTTCATTGTATTTGATTTCTCAAGCTTGAACTAAATTGGCAATTAGAGGAGTAGACTCTCACTCTCATTTCACTGTATAGTTGATTGTACCTTGAGACAGAAATTTGTATAGCTTATCACTTAAATATGAATATGGCAGGACTATGAAAACGTGATGTTGAACTATAATCTAATCTAATAAAAGTTTCTTCACATTCACAGCAGTTCACATAGTTTGTTTTATCTTGTATAAAGTTATTCACCTATAAATTACATATTTTGCATTTATACATATTTTAGAGAACTGAAACTTCCTTCACTATATATACAGTTGCTTCAATCTTCAATTCAATTTCCTTCTCACTCTCTCCCAGTTTTTGGTATCTTCTATATATGAAAGTTATTTATTACCTTTTTCCTCGTGCCAACTTGGGTTATATATAGTATATCTACACTATTGATAAAATTTTTATAGTCTGTAGTAGTAGTAGAAATAGTCCACTAATTACTTTATGGTTTAACACCAATTAATGAACTTGATTATTTTATGCAATATGAGATGATTAGCTCAATTTGAGACAACTTTAGCAATGAGTGTGTGTGAGAGATGCTGCCTCTTTGAAGCAAAATTGCATACTGTGGTAAAGCAACTTCAGGTCCTACATTGGCAGCAGCAAAATGTCTCAGTAAGAGCATCAAGTACTCCATGTAGTAGTAATACCCGGGTTTTGTAGTAAAGAGATATTCTTTTTAGTGATGTTGTAGCGCCGGCGTCTATTTTAGATGTGGTTTAGCTTTTTTGCAGATGATGATATAATGTGTACTTATAAATTGTGTATAGCAAGTTCTAAGAAAAAATAAGTGTAACTATTATATAAATCATTGTAATTAAGGACACTTTATTACAAAAATTAAAAGTAGTGAAGCTCATAGTCATAAGATATAAGATGAAATGGATACATATAGCTTTATATTAGACATTCGGGGCAAAGTGATACTAGTTTCCAGAATATCTTATCGTATTGTATCCGTTTGTAGAACGTTCCAACTCGGAAGATTCTTGAAACTTCTCTACTTGAAGGTTGTCAAACAAACAAACAATATTTTTGTGTTAGCAGAGTATTTAAAGATTATATGTCTCATGAATATGATATGACGTATGTGGCGAGTTTACTTTCTCATGTGTGACAACACACTCAACTACGCAACTAAAATAAGATTTTAGTGATTGATTTTGTTGTTGTTGAACAATGTTTATAGAGATGTCGAGTAAACTTAAATGTGTCTTTACTTTCCTTTTATAGATTGATTTTTATATGTAAGTATGTAGGTAGTTACACATGACATAAATGATAGACTTATTTACACACCTGCTTATAGTATACTCTCTACATTTTTGTACCAAGTGGAAAGAAATTCAGTTGATAACTATATATTTAACTATGCAGGATTTAGTAGAAAATTTGTAAGTAATGAACCTTGAACCTGCAGTCATCATTTCTATCTGGTTAATTATTTGTTTGATATAGTAATTCTCACCAGGAAGTTTCAAACATATACTTACTACCTACTACCTACTATAATGATTTGTAATCCCTTCAAAGTTCAGTTTAATTATATTTTACTCTCTATGTACACATTGTATAAACTTGTAGGAAAACATTTGTAGTTTTCGACAGTTTTGGTGTTTGTGTTTACACTTGAATGAATCAGACGAAAAGGAAATTGTTGCAAGAAGTGTTACTATAATACCTACTTTATAATTTTCAGGGCATTCACTTTCACTTACTACCTACTTATGATTTATTTTTTCCAGAAAAAGTTTCAATTTGCATCACTTATTACAAGCAGAAATCTATAATACGCAGTAAAGTACTAATGAGAACAACTTTTGTAGTGTAAGTTTTATTGTAACATTTCCTGTGTAGGTGTTGCGACGAAGTGTATGATATCGGCTTATATCATTTGTATTTTTGTTATTTAGTCAGAAGCATACTCTGTCTGAACTTTTCTTGAATTTTAATTGCATAATATGCTTAAAATTTGCTTAAAAACTTCTGTGAATATCTTTATATCTAGTTTAAGCAGCAATTTACACGTATCAAAGAAATTAGCCTAACTAGTGCTGAAGCTAGAAGAGTATAGAAGTAACCTACTTAGGCTGAAGAAAACAGTTGCATGACACAATTTAGAGAATAATTTTTTTAAACTAGAAACAAGAGGAATGAACTCTATATTAGCTTTTATGTAGGGTAAATGAAAATGCAGAAGCTACATAGCAGACTAAATCCTCAAAACTCACAGATCAATTACAACTATCAAAACAAAACTAAAAAACATCTTATTACTTGGCAAGATCTAATGACACTTATTTGCCTCGTCGCATTTCGAAGGTCGAATCAATATACTATAGGATTTTATAAGAATAATAATACCATTTGCTTTGAACTTCTACTATGCTTTGAAAATTGAAATTGAAGAATTTAGATCGTGGCCTCGGATTTTTTTCAACAACTTGTGTGAATTGCATTAAATTCTCTAGAGTACTATGTAAATGTAAAAGTACAACTGTGGTACAGTGTCAACTGCTTTTTTCTCTAAAGTATTATGCACAAGCATAAAGCAGATTGACAAGAGCTGAATGTTTAAAAAGAAACAGACAGCTTGGTGCCACTGGTGAGTCAAAATAAGCTATAGTGTATCTTCTTAGAGAATTCCGAAATGATATGTATGATAGACATTACATCTTAGATTTCTTCCTTGAGCAAAACCTCAAAGGATTATTTTTCATGTATTGGAATTGGAGTAAGAGGAAATACTCTGCTTTCATCTTACATTGACTACTCCACTTTGACATTACATACTTGAAAGCAAATAGCGACCACACAAAAAAAACTAGAAAAATGTATCACGCTTCAGAGATGTGATACTTGATTCTTATTTAGTAGATTTCTGTGAGTGTCAAGAATATACAGTGATGTTTTTTGTGCTCTCTTTTCTCGTGTTATTTCTTCTTTTCTTTTCATTCCACTATACTATACAATCTACACGTGCCAACACAAACCTACTTTTTCTTTCACTCATCCTTGATGTGCCATAAAGTCATGATCATTGTCTTCCTTTGTAAGTACACAGATGTATATAGAGCTATATAAGATACACTTGAGTTTGAGTTCATATATTGAGGAAATCAATTTGGGTTCATGGACAAAGATGATATGCTCAGCTTGTTTTTCCAGAAATTGATAATAATTTTCAATATTGTCATACTTATATTAATTTTACTGGTCTGTGATACAATTAGCAATAATGATCATTAGAAAAAGCAAGTCATTCAATTCATATAGCATTTTGTATTGTACTTTGACATGATGAGGATTTTTTCCTTTGTTGAGTGACGCCCAACTTTTACTATAGCCCGTCAATTTCAAAGTTTGAAAGAAAAGTTGTCATAATAAAGAAGAAGGGTTTTTATTTATTTTGTTTTTTGACCTCAAAATGAATTCAGTAATTCAATTAAAAGAATTGTATATTTTTAACCCGACTTTTGGAAATAATCATGATGATGTAAGTTGAGATACTTTATCTTATTTTACGGTGCTAATACTTTATCATTTATTGTTTGCAGGAGATTGGCAAAGTTTTATATTATCATCCAGCTGAAACAGATCCGGATACTCAATTAAAAAGAGTTGGACTATGTGAGGCCATAGTTAGATTTGCGACGTAAGTATGAAGTATAAGTAAAAATGTGACAATAAGAAATTAATTAACATATTTGTTTCATTTATAGGACTTTTAGCTCCTCAGATCAATGCGAGGCACTTCATACACAGAAAGCTCGTTACATTTTCATGGAGGCGGAACCAAATTATTGGTTTATTCTTGTAAGCTAAATTTTACAATTTAAAAATTCATTGTAGAGATACTAATATATTCTCTTAATTGATCTTGTAGGCACTTACTGTACCATCAGTTATTAAGACTAGTCCCGAGGGAGTTGACTGTATTGAATATCAAGATGATTCCGTACAAGACAGTGTCTTTACTTCTGTATTGACTAGAATATATGAACGATTTGTTCTTCTCAATGACAAATTGGAAACTGTTTATAGGATACGTGGATTACAGGAACTTAAAGTCAAATTGAAAAAGTTTGTTGATTCGGTAAGTCAATGTAAACAATAAAAGTGTAGTTCCATTATAGTAACTCTTGTTTTGTTAAAATCTCACAGGCTCTAAAAAAATTTGAACCAAATTATAGTGGACTGAAAGAAATATTCCGTGGTCTTCAATTTTTACCATTAGCAAGAGATCCATTTTTAAGAGTCCAGTGTTTTATTAATCATTTGCTCATTAGTTGGCCGCAAGTAACTCATTTATTACTTCAACAAAGAGAAAAGCTTGTATGGAGTGGAATTGGACAAACCGACATTCAAGTATTTTATGATTATTTAGTAACTGATTTACTTTCACAACATTTTTTAACTGGTGCTGATAAACAATCTACATATGGAATGATATTTAAAA
>VCNE01001557.1:0-13315 GCA_009869805.1 Oncopodura yosiiana
TATATACTTGCTTTCCTCGTCAGAAGAATATATATGAGTGTGTCTTGAATATGGTATGTAGTAAGTCTTCTTGTACAATTATGGCGAGTGAGTATCATATATTTGTGGAAGTAGCAGTTAGTCTAGCTATATTCTATATAAGCTTTTTGGTTGAAGACTTAACCGAGATATACGATACGGATTTGGAATAGGAAAACGGTAAAAGAGAGAGAGAGAGATAGAAGGGGAAAACGGAAAAGGGAAAACCAAAAGTGAGGAAAATAAGACGAGCTAAAAACCCAACATCGAGAAATTGTATTTTAGCCTCCCTATAGTATCTGTTGTATAAAACCATGGCCTCTTCTCTATCATGTCAATTTTATGAAGAAGGAAAATGACGAACGAAAAGACGACTTTACAAATCTTTATCCTTGTTATGTGGCAATTAAAATTGTCTGAGATTACGACATATGTATATACAATGTCAAACTCTTAGCTTTGCTACTTCCATCGTCTTTTTAATATTTTTTCTTACACTTGATATGAGAAAATCTTTCATCTCATCCCTGGAATCTTCAATTCAAGACTTGAGCACTAATAGCAATCTTCAATTCTCCAGTTGATAAGAGATAGATAGAGAGAGAGAGAGGCAGGAGGTGAAGTAAAGTATTGCATGGTAATAATATAAAATACTCTCTTGGCCTGGAGAGATGAGATGAGAAGTAAAGAGAAAAGTTGTAGGTGCGTAAGGACAAACTAAAAGCCATGTCAGTTTCTATACTTATACCATATATACATATAAGAGAGAACCATCATTGATGCAATCATGATTCAATAGCAAACGTGCCTGAATTCCCAATTACTTTTTCTTTTACATGTTCCGAGTGTAAAAGTATAGTTATGGTGTACGAAAACGACGACGAAGGGAGAATTGAAGAAGGACGGATGAATCACCACCATACCATATATACACACAAATATATATATAAAGAGAGAATGTTGTCCATACTGGTGCAATAGTGGTAAAAGTTTCTCTCTCACTTTTCTATATAATGCTATCATCTAATGTACATTTCTATATACTTTTATATGGTAGCTCCAAGTCCGCAATGCATGTAGAAAAAAAGAACAGTCGACAGCAAGAATAAATTTATATATACCCAGTCAGTCAATAATATGCATGACGTGTCTTCTATGCAATTCGTGTGATATGACATTACAGTTGGGTAGGGCCAATTTTGTATATTTGTGCTTACAACAAAACTTGATATAGTAAATGGTAAAGTTTCAGTCGTCATCGCACTTTGTTGTCGTTTTGTATTTATACTTTACTACTATGATTCTACGATAGTCAAAATGTGTGCGTGAGTAGTCTTACTCTCATAATAACAAAACTGCTCTCCTACTCTACTATACTACTATATGTCATCAAGAAACAGTAATGTAAGCAAAATCCCAATTCCCAAAACAAGTTCAGAATTATTATACAAGAGAAAGACTAGTAGAGAGTGATGGTGGTGATGTTGTAGGAGAAAAGTTGGTGAAAAGGAGCAGAAAATATAGAAGAGAGTTGATAATAGTTAGCATTTTAACATACACCGTATTTGTTACACATATTAGAGTCTCAAGCTGTAGTCACAACAAGATTTCTCAAAGTTTTCTTTTGCCTTCTACAGTAGTTTAGCACCAAATGCACAATATTACTCTTAGATAAATTGAGAGCATATGCACGACTTTACTACTATACTCTATCCTGATATTATTACATTTATTGTGAGTGAGCTAAGACTGGCTTCGCTGGCACTTGTTTTGAAGAGAAAGCAATTTTATATAACACGAACACAAACATGAAAGTATATATATATATATATATATATGAATTGCACTTTATATATACTTCGATCTCACTCAGTTTTCCTTTTCCATTTTACTTTACAAAAGAGTAGAGAGTCGGAAAGTTTTGCCGACATACAAAACAGCAATCAAAAAGTTCTTATCTATAGATAGCCTTTTTGCTGTTTGAAAATATGTAGTACAAAGTCAGCGAAATGAAAGGGAGAGCGACTCACATATATAAGGTATACATTTTACATTCAAATACATCCTATATAACATGCACCTTTGAGTAGATCAATAGATATAAGCTATAACACACACGAAGTACTGGAGAGATTGGAGATGAAAAGTGACATGTAATATCCATAGTATAAAAGGCATATATAATAAAAGCCTCATGAACTTCCCACCTTACTTTACTCACTCACACTCAAAACCAGATTGGAGTTCAGAAGGTGAAGTGGATGAAAATTAGTCATGTCACTGAGAAAGAGAGAAAATATAAAGGGCTTTTTACTACAAGGACTTTATGCTCGTGAATTCAGTTCAGCAAATCACCTACATGCACACATATGTGATTCATGTGAGGTATGAGATGTTGTATAGTAAGTACTTGTAGCGGTTGTAGACAGATTTATAAAAGTGCTTTTTTCTTTTCGATGAAAACCTCGTCAACTCAAGGTACTTCAAATCACCAAAAGTTGACTTGCGGGTCAATTGCATTCATTCATTACTCATTTTCAACAGATGAAGTAAATCTGTGAGAAACAAACTCTCTTCTTTTTTTCGTGCTAGCATTAGCACCACTAACGACAAAAATATAATATGTATTCAAAGGGAGTAATTTCCTCTACCGCAATGTCTCTGCATTGTGAATGATATATTTGAGATAAAGCAAAGAGGGGCTACTAATTCTCGTGTGCAAATAGTAATTATAGTCTTGTGTACACTATCGAAAGTGTAGAATAAATATGATGAGAGTATATATACAGGATTCTTTACACAAAAGAGAGCTTCAAATAGTTTCACCATCAGTACATTGCCAATCACATAATATTTACAAGCCACAACCCTTTACTATTGCTAGGTTATATATTTGCTTTCTGTATATAGCAAACCTATATAACAAATACAACAAACGCACTCTTAAACTCTGTTCTCTCTTTTGACACTCTTCTATACATATATCTATATACTAATGTAAATTCAAAGTGAGTGTCATGTCAGCCTTTGTATATTGATTATTACATGCATAGTTAAAATATATGAATGGAAAAGAAAGAGAAAAACTACGCGTGCATGACAAGCTCATAATAATGTACAGAAATATCAACTTCCAACAGTGACATACATCATCATCATCAAAATGTAAACGAAGTAACAAACTTATTTTGTAATACAACAGGGAGAGAGAGAGAGAAGAGTATATAGTGGAGAGTGCAATATCCGGGAAATAGAATTTGAAAATACAACTGACTGAGAAATATTTTGTTGTTGGTGGATGAAGAGGGTTGCTTACTTGCATTTTGCTCCTTTTCTGCCTGTTGACTGACAAACTTGACCGTAGAAACGGAAGTGGCTTAGCTTTTCCTACGTAGAGTACAATACAATAAGCAAAAGGTAACAAGTACCTTGAACCAAACTAACCAACCGTCAATACTTATAGACCCCATTTATACACATATATTTTTATTTCTCAGCTTTGCTAGATATAACTAAAAGGGGAAAATAAAACTGAGACAATTTACTCTGTGGCATTTGGTAAAGAGATAATGAGTTGGCTTTTTCATTCTCATAAGCATTATGCATTTACCCGTTACCACAAGTATAACAACTGAAACTCATGAAAGTGTATGTAGTCACCGTTTTCGACATTTAGTCTACAACAACAACAACATAACATAGTGGGATAGGTCGATACTTTTTCAAAGACTCTGTAATCTAAAAATATAAACCCTAATTCTACGCCCTCTTTCCCTTATGCATTATTTCTTTTGGTCATCAACTGAAAAGTGGACATAAATGCTCTGTATTATTACTCATAAATATCCAAATCATTTCCTTCTTGACTTTCAATGACTGTCACCATCAGGCTGTCAATTTTGAAAAGAGTTCTCATCATGCAGAGAGAGAGAATCCATTATATGTCTTCATTTGTAAAAGTTTCACATATGAACTTGATGTGTGTACTTATCTAATAATAATGTTCAAACATTCTAAAAGTACCTTCTTTACTTATATGTACGCTATGACATATACTAATAGTGCGTGTAAAGATTTTGCGTGTACTATGTACATATATAGCTAAAGTCGTTTCACCCAGAGAAAAATAAACATTTATTGTTACTTTATATATATTATGTATTCACGTATTGAGCTACAATGTACTTTTCAAAAACATAATGTGACCATGTACTATGTAATTTTATATTCTATTCTAATATACACCACTGCCAAATGAAAAAAGAAAAGAGCATTCATAAAATGAATGAGACGAATGAAAAAAAGGTTTTTTTAGTGCTATATAATACATTTGCTGTTATTGCCCGCTTGGCCCGGCAAAAAATTGTAGAGTAGTAACTACAATACTGCAATGCATTTTTATATTGAGCCATTGAAATTTTGAAACTATGTGTGTAGTCAAGTCAGGTAGAGTTTTAAAACTTACATCAACTAACAACTATACACTACAAGCCAGAGGGTACAATTCTTCTCTGTACATTGTATTATTTTTTAGCGTCAGTGTTGCACATCTCTCTCTCTCTATAGCATTTTACATCTTTGAAAAGAATCTTTCTCCTTATACAATCATCTTTCTGGTAAAGAGAAATGTATCTATATGCAATCCACAGCTTGTTAGTGAATTGCACAGGAGAAAAAAAATCCTAAGGTGGGTTTCTAAGTTTCTTGTACTCTCTTCAATTCTCTAAACTATGTTGTAGTGCATTGTTGAATAGAGGTACCTCATTGCACTACAGTAGTAAAGCAAAAATCTTTTCTCAAGTCACTCACTCCGTAAAAAGTGAATAAGCATTACACAGGATACAACAATCAGAATCCAGCAAAAGAGTTGATGAAGAATGCGTAATTTTGCCTCAGGGCTAAAACGACCACTTTCATTTACAACTTCTTGCAACTCCATCCATATAGAAGAGATGAGATGAGAAGAGAAGATGAGAATGGAGCAATGTGACGACGCATCAATTACATTAGAGTAAATTTGCATGAATATTTCTAGCCAGGTATTCCATAGTGCATTGCATTAAGAGTGAATTGAATATTGATTAAAGATATACAGACTATCTACATTTTCATCTGCATTTTTGCTATCGACAGTCAATGTAATGTACTTATAGCTCTCTCAACTGTTGCTTTTTAAAAGCTATCTCTAATACTATAGTCTACAATATATATTATCTCATCTCTCAATCCCTTCTCTCTCTCTNAGCTATCTCTAATACTATAGTCTACAATATATATTATCTCATCTCTCAATCCCTTCTCTCTCTCTCTCTCTAAAGTTATACAATGTCGACACTTGCGATTGTATTTTATCCTTACATGCTACTTTTATACTATCCTTTTCTTTCGTTATAAAACACATAATATAATTTCACAATTGATGCGTATAGCTGGTAGTGAACTGAACTGAACTGATGTTGAATGAATAAAGAGAGAGAGAGAGAGAGAGAGAGAGAGAAAAGGGAAGCTGAGAGTACAAAGATTATGATATTACATGGACTTTGAGAGTTTAGCTCGAGTTAATTTCCCCAACTTGACTATTCATAATCGTGTTTCACTATCACATCCACGGCGTTGTTCATTTCCACACGTTATTACTTTTCCTAGTTATTATTATTACTTATTACTATTCACTACACATTGTTCAAGAGGCTTTTCACGATCCATAGCATTCATTTCATAAATGTGTATATATGAAACTTGTATGAATGCAGAACTGCATTTTATCACGCCAGAAATTCTCTATCTCTTCAACAGAATTCTGTAGTATGGTGAATTGGACAAAAGCGAGAATTTATATTGCTATCATATGAGTTGAGGGAACATTTTACAAAAGCTCCAATGTTGAATAAAAAGGTATATATATATATTTATAGGTTATAGGAAGATTCACTTGACTATAAATTGACTCTCTTATTTAAAAGCTTGGAAAAGAGCAATATGAGAAGAAGAGAAATGACACATGATCCTAATTGCAGATCAAAGACTCTCTCATGTCATATATTATTATATATGTATATACCTTTATGAATTCACTTAAAAAGACTCTCAAAAGAATATTTTTCTCATCATTCATTGAGCGTCCTTTTAGCCTCATCTACTATTACAACAAGTTGTGTTATGTAAGACTCTCTTAAATCTTAACAGGCTCAACTATTTAAGATGAGAGAGAGGCAATGTCATCCTTAATATTATCCATATAAATTTCTCAGTAACAAAAAATTGTCATCCCCTTCTCTCTCTCTGTCTGTAGTGTGACAAGTGTTCAAAAAGTGTCATACAGGCTGTATATGCATATTATTGTTCAAGTCTCTCTCTCTCTTTCATATGAGCATATAACTTATTGAGTTTCTTTTCATCTCAAGACCAATATAAATGGATAAGACCTCTCTCTCTCTCTCTGAAAAAGGGAAATGACTTGTCGCAATTCAGAGATATATAGCTGCAAGCAATGTATGTATACATAAGCCTTTAGAAACATAAAACACATCTTGTGCATAGTTGAGTGCATGTGAATAACTATACGGGTGATTAGTCCATAATATGTTCTTCAAAAAAGATAGATAGACAGAGAGTGGAGAGCACAAGAGCCTCATCTCAGCTACAAGTTTTTAGTATATTTGGTCATGTCGTGAGCGAAAGTGAAATTTAATGGAGATTGACTTTACTCTGCTATTTATAGGAGAGGTTTCATGGTGTGCGAGCCTACGACAAAATTATATTTTGTATGTTTTATAAACCGGATGATGGCATAGAGAGTGAACTGATGTTATGCGTTAGTTCTGCTGCAGATAATGAAGACAACTGCATTAAATAGACATACGAGAAGAGTGAAGTTAATGTACACAAACAGAAGCGTCGCTGCTTATTTTTTTATGATCTGCATATATATGAATGTCTCTCTAATAATAACAATATGAATATAAATAACAAAATATTAGTGATGACATGTCGTGTCGTGTCGTGCTTAGCTAAAACGCACCCTACAGACTCTTTTACAACAATCGCATTTTAGCAAGCACAAAAATAATATAGCTAAACTTGACATTTTGAAACAAGTTTTTGTGACAAGATATACATATATGTAATGAACAATAGTGTGTAAAATGACAATAATGAAGGCTTAATTCAGAATTGAAAATAAGTATTGCATTGTTGTTGATAATGCAATCGTCATATAATAATAAAGTTTCAATGAGCTCACTGTTACACAACAGAACGAAATAGTATAACAAGGCATTGTTGTTGTTACATTTCATCCTGTGTTGTTTTTAGTTGCGGCATTTCATGTGAAAATGTGTTCCTTCAGTATATGTACATTACGCACAAAATACGCAATGTAATGTCGTCCTTATACTCTAACAACTCTCCCATGACATAACATGTGAAATAAATACTGTATTCTATACCACTATCGTCAAAATCAGCTAAAACAACAAACACGCATATAGACAAATATAAAAGGCAACTTGCATATTTTTGTTGGTCTTATGTACACATATATATGTACATATACGCTTCAGGTATAATGTTGTTGTTAAAAGGGTGACTCACCTGCCTGATACAAGTTTTATACTAATGCCTTACTGGAAAAGAAGAGAGAGAGAGACAGACATTAGAATTGCATTATGTATTATGCACACAAGTTTTTTGGCTATGAGACCCGGTCAAGTGAGAATCGAGTCACCTGCAGAAGAAGAGAGCGCTTATGTGTAAAAAAAACCTGACTCTCTTATAGAACTTAAATCCGTATAATCAAATACGCAAAACAACAACTGACGAAAAAAGTAGCTTGTCTAAAATTCCATGATAGTTTTGAGATACTTGACTCTCTCTCTCTCTGAAAAGAATAAAGTGAACCAGACCAGCTTTTTTCTTCTTTTCCTATACCATATACACAGTATAAAAGGGTTTATGGGGCAGGTTTATTTTATTTCACACGGTTTCATCTTCTATACTGCTTCAATAACTAAACTTCTTTAGTATTCTATATTCTTTTGCTGTTGGCTTCACCTTTCCAGTTGTGGAGGTCGAGTTCTTTTTTAAAAGTACAGCAACTACTACTAACTACTACTACTGATATTCAAGTAGTAAGAATAGGAGAAGTGTTTTTTCTACAAGGCAAAAGGTTAATCGATGCTTTTGCTTTCTTTTGGATTTAAATTTTTCTCTTTTGATGCCATGACTTATAACTTTTGAGCGAAGAAAAAAGTCAGATTTGATTTAACTCTTCTATATACACTTTTTCTTTCCTCTTCTTCACTTCACATGAGCTCTCTTTAGAAAAGAAGGGGAAAATATATATATTGGATGAATAGAATACTACAGAAGATCGTATGAAGAACAACTATAAAAACACTCTCATCTTCTTCTTCTTCTCGCCCTTCTTCTTCTTCATCTTGTGTCTTTTGCTTTTTTTACCCTTCCTTATGTGTCAGAGTTTATATTTCAACTTTTCAGAGTATTATACATTAGGGTAAGAAAACATAAGCTCAGAGAGAGAAAAAGGAAAAGAAGAAAAAACGACATTAGATAGTAGTACTTGATTCTCTTGCCCATTCGTCCTGTACCTTTTTACAAAGGCTTCAGGGTGATCCTAAAAAATTCTACAACGCTCACATTAAAGTTCACTACCATTTCTTCTTCTTTCTCCCTTTTGTGACTCTCTGTGTCTCTCTCTCACACTGTGTTATAGATGAATATATCTATATACATTATACATTTATACTTAGAATACACTTCATATAATTTATACTTCTTCCTTCCTTCCTCACTACTACACTGTCTTATGTGGACGCACATAACATTTCCTTTAAGCTTGAACTTAAAAACCAGATATAAGTTTCACTCTCTTTTTTCCCAAGCATACACATAAGACGAGAGTTGTTCTTCTACTACTAGTAGTAGTGATGTACGAGTAAGAATATAAAATGTGGTAATGTGACTGTAACAATGGTCAACGGATTTAGAGGATAAGATATTTCCTAAGAGTTGACGACCGACCCGATTTTTTTCTTCTCTGACGGCTTTAAAACCAAAAGTATGTAATGGATATGGATGAAAAGACTATGTGTGAGGTTGAGGTGAGAATAAGAAGTGAGTTGAATGGTCAGTTTTTCACTCTGTATACATATATATTTCTAAAATAAAATCCTCTCTTTCTCTCTCTCTCTCGTCTTTTCTTTTCTTCTCATAATTTATGGGATTGTATAATAATAGCAAATACCAATCACAGCAGCAAAGCACGAAAAGGATCTATCTTCTTCTCTATACGGATTTAGATTTTTACTGCCATTTTTAACATCTCTTGGGTTTTCTTAACATAACCTTCCCTTCTTTTGTGGGTTTAAAATTTTTCGGTCAGCGACGATGAAGAAAAAGAAGAAGAAAAAAAAAAGAATTTTCGCTCATGTTTTGGTTACTGATTACTCTTTAGCTATTTTCTGCCATTCACCTGTGTATTGTATGAACCTTCACGTAGAATAATAATATTCATGCTCAAGTTTTTGCTCTAAGCTTCCAAGAAATATGTTGTACAAGTATAGCACAACAACTGTTACAAGCTATTGCAATAATAAAGAGTTTTTCTCTCATCTTTAGCTCCTTGAAGGCAAAGGCGCAACAAACCGCTTGCTACTACTCTGATGATGTAATATGCTCGAGAATAATCACACATTCACCACAAGAATTTCACAGACATATGTGAAAAATATGACTCTAATCCGCCATGACATGTATGAATGTCTGTACATATAAACGTTAATAACAATAACACAAAATTTTCTGCAAAGAAAAAGTCATAAGATAGACTTTTTCTTCAAATGGATTAACTTCTACCATTTCGGCACTCAACACTTTAAATGACTTTTTGTTTTGTTGCTTCTTCTACTACTACTAGTAAAATTGAAAATTGTTTGCATACATAAATACGTACTAAAATTCAACTCTAAGACAGAGCTTTATATCTCTTCTGTTTTCTATAGTATAAGAATGAATTTACGAATTTAGCATGAAGTAGAAGGATTTAGTGGCATGGCACACAAGTTTATGTATAATGTACAGATCTGTTTGTCTGAGTGCAGATAGAAGAAGAGAATGTATTATAGAAAACAACAAATGCTCTTCTACTACTACTACTGCATAAATGCAAATAAGAGCTTATGTTACATTTATGTAGAATAATCTCAAGAAGCAATATCAGCAGAGATGGATACAAATACAACTCACAGTTTTTGGTAGCATCATCTCTCTTTCTCCCTCCTACATAATATCTTACGACTTTATATATATATATATATTCTAAGCAAAAACTATATAGTAAAAGTTGAAGATTCTTTATATGTACTTTTGCAGTGCATTGCATTGCTCAAAAAGTTGAAAAAGTTTTTCTCTCTTCTTGAGGACTAAGCACAAGTGTACAAGTTATATAAGGAAAGAAGAAGTTCTTTACTAGTTTGATATAATGCACGCATGCATATATTTTGCTCTCTATGTTTTGCTATAGTGCATAAAAAATATATAACAGAGACGAATAACTTTTTGTTTGTCTACATTAGTATAACAAGGCACAAACTCTTGTAATAAAATGTCTTCTTCTTACTATACAACAATGTACCTACTCTTTTTTCTTATAACTCTTTCGTTTGAAGGCAACGTCCATTTATTCTGGCCGTAGTCTGTAATCCTACATCATTGTGTATAGATGATTTCAATTTTCAATACTAATCATGCATGTAGCTTGTTGAAATGCTTTTGAAGCTACTGACTTGACTTGAGTGCTGCTTCTTGGCTTAAGTAAATTGTTGCTTACTATCTATATAATATAGTATCGACAAGCTCTCATTTTGTATATACGATTACATTTTATTATTGAGAGCAAAATGCAGCAGCAAGAGGCTTTAAACTTTTATCAGAATATAATAATGTTTTCAGTATCACGATCTGAAATCCTTTTATCACAAGACTCATATATACCAGTATCAAAATATCACACATATGTAGTATGTAACATGCTCCAAATACATAGAAAAAGGAGACCCATATCAATATTAAATATTGTAAATATCAAAACTTTGATTGCATCCAGCTTGTATTATTCCTTTAACGTGGTGGAACAGTTCCAATAAATGGTATCACGTGCACATTATATAAATACTAAAAGTCACAATAATCAGTGACTTTTGCTGACGTTGCAAGTCAACACACTATTTTCTCTACTATATTATATTATATTAGTGTATCATCACATTTTTTCTATAGAAAAAAACAAGAGTAGCAGCATTGTATTTATTCACTATTTGGTAATCAGTAAACGATGATTCATACACATTAGGTCATACTCTCATATATTATTTTCTCGTACAACAAATAAACAACAGTCAGAGTCACAAGCTAGAGCATTTCAAACTCTCATTTCTGAGTATATATACTCAAAAAAATGTACAATTGTACACAATCATGTCATGATACACATATTATTAATGAAGGTAGTAAACGAAGTTCCGCTCATGTGTCATCATCATCTTTTAACCCTAGTAAATAAAAGTACTAGGAGTTAATAATAATAATAATATATGAATGAGAGTATATAGTGAGAGCATTGCTCAGTATTTTTATGTTATGTGAAGTAGCACAAGTGAATGCCATTGCAATTCACTCATTGCACAATATCATACTATAATAATAATTCTACTAACTTGAATTAAACTGACATGATGCATGCAATAATGAGTCAGACAGAAAGACTCATCAGAGAGATGCGTGAGTGAATTTCTCTCTCTCTCTTGTTTGTTATTTTCTGTATGCATCTCTCTAGAGAGAGAAAGAGATGTTACAGTGCAATGCCCATATTATTAAATAAACTTGGTCACCATTAACATAGATGTACTCAACTCATGCAATGTGTATTGAAGAAGGAGTGATACTAATAAACACATAATGATGTTTTCGGGAAAAACTTTATAGTAAATTGTATGCCATCAACCAACCACAGAAACTTTTTATATAACGATTTATGTAACGCTATCAATAAATCTAGAAATAATTATAGGGTTTTATACATACCTGATGCCAATAGTCTTCAGGAGAAGCCTGTGACAGTAAATAGCCGGTATCATGTATAGCTTGGAGTTCATATAATATTCCAACACTGGGTAATATATCCATTTTGTTTAGCTTGTGTAATTGGTGTAGATTACTTCCTTAGTTTTTTTTTCTTTCTCTTCTTATCTTTGTAATTAGAGACTAACTAACTTTTTTTTTTGTATATGGAATATAATATGTAATTATAATTATTGATTGTTTCTATATAAGAAGTTATATATATATATATATACTAAGAATTCTAATGTATATGATATTTCTTTAAGCTATATTATTTTATGGGCAGTGAAAATGATCACAATATAGGTACACTGGTTGTTGTTGCTGATAGGTTTGATAAAAAATAATTTTTCAATGGCAGCTATATAAGCTTCTTTTTCCAATCCAGAATTCACTCAACTTGATAAATTTTATATAATGTATCCAATGTCCTTTTTTTCTTTTTATTCTTCTTCTTTCTACTCTCAATGCTCAATGTCCAAATTCGTGACAACGAAGAAGTTCACAAGAGTATTTACTTTCCATGTAATCTCATATGATGAAACTTTTTTCCTGTTTACTTTACTACACTTCCAAATGTATGAGAATGAGATCACATGGGATGTTGTTTTTCAATGACGAGAATGTTATAGTTAATGACGGTCACAATTAGTTTACTGATTAGAGAAGAACAGAGGATGACACCTCATTATCTCTTTTGCTCCAAACTACTACAATGCAATAATATGTATACTTCAAAACTTCATTTACACACACACACTTGCACTAGTTTACTAAGTTATATGTACATATGTGTGTACAGTTCTGTCAACTAATAATATATGAATGCTTCTCCATCAAAGTAGCAAGTAGTTATTGTCGAGAGCCAGCATCAAAACTTGTTTCCTTACTATACGTATAATATATACATACATATGAATTGACTCATTCACAAACAATCATCAATTCATATATACAAGTTAGTTTTACAATTGGGAAGTAAAGTATATAGTAGTAGTAAAGGAAGAGAGTGCAATAATGCAGCAATGACAATGAGTCACTTTGCTCTTTACAACTCACAACGTTAGTATATGAGACATTATTATTATTCTAATTTTCAATTATAAGCACACTTGATGATGATAATGCTCTCAATACAGTTTATCATTCAAGAAGT